>CATIWF010092824.1:0-22726 GCA_949630135.1 Balakata baccata | reverse complement strand
ATCATGTATTGCATGAGAATAAGACATAATTTTATTTATAGTGAGGGATAATTTTTTTTGAATCATATAACAATATCATTCTGTAGCATTTAACAATTCAGCAAAGCATAACAATTTGACTATATAAATAATATATATATTACATCACCGCTTATTCACTATATTATATATATGCAGACATCCATTCCAAAACATAAAAGACATGCCCATATACATATGTCAAAAGCAAGGAGAGAGATTGGTAAGACTCGGCCGGTGACCTGTGATCCATATCTTCTATATAGTATGCGCCTCCAAAATGACCTAATTACTCAACTCTTCCTGAAAAATGATGCAATTTCATGAGTTGCAACTCAGTGAGAATAACTATCAAAATCTTTCTAAAGTACCAAGTAAATTACAATTACAAGTGTTAATCGTCATTTATACACATTTTACATATCATTCTATTTATTAATATCAAATGAATATAAATAATATTAAATCATATAAACAATTCATTTGCTATGCTTATGCTTATGTCATTTTCTTTTTGTTGTGACTAGGCTAAACATACACAGTTCTAGATTTCGAATGTGAACATTTGCATTTGCTAGCTAGCTTGATTATTTGTAACATTTGCACATTTGTTAGACCATTAGCCTTTTCTTTTGCTTTTGAACATTTGTTTGGGCTATAGGCCTCTTCTTTTACTTTACAATGTCATTTAGTTAGTCACAACGCCTTTTAAGTCCACATGCATATGCATTTGCAACAATCATTACTTTACTCTTGCATTTGTATCACATTTGCATATTGAATCATCAATCATTTTTATGTAAGAAAATACAACCATGTAACCATGCATTTAAGTCATCCATTACTTTTTCATATCATAGTCATACTATAGTAATCATGCAATTTATATAACAGCAAGTTAAGTCACATTGCATGTAGCACGTAATAATCACATGTATCAAAGAAATCATTTGATAATTAACTCACTTTTTCTTTTGATATTGAACCTCTAACTTATTGTCTTTCACTTTCAAGAGGCTCTCCAATATGTTGTGGGCCTAATTGAATATATACTTAGTCAATTGGTTGCTAAATAAACTTAGTGAAATTTAAACAAATTGAAATATGCATAATATGGACCACTAACTAGGGTTTGGTATTATTGTAGTGTGACCTTCATATATTCATCAGCTTATAACTTTTTCTATACTAGTCCAATTTGTATAATTCTTATTTCTAATTAAAACTAACATATAGGGCTATAACATATCTAAATTTCAGAAAAATTAGAATATTGTGAAATTTGTGATGCAATTTAGATGAACATTCTGTTTTCTACCCTATTTCTGCCCTTAGGTAGTTTTGCAATACCAATTTTACTTCTTCATATCTTACATCGTGTAAGCTATATTTTTATGAAACTTTATACACACTTATATATGTTAAAATAAAAAAATTTTCATGTTGACGACTTTCATCCATTCTGCCTCTAAGGCCCTCATATGGTAGGGTACTTTTGATTGGTTAGAAACAGGATTGGTATCCCTACTAGTATGATATCTGAAGGTCATATCTCATAAAATACATAACATATTTGGGTGTTATTTATGCCAAACTTTAGCTAATATATATACCTATAATTTTCATGTGACCATTTACATATTATGTGTATAAGGAGCTCAAAATTGGCAAATAACTTACTAGACATGCACAGGATACTAAGCAGACAACTCAAATATAAAACAGACATGACTCTCTTGGCCATAACTCTACATCCGCCCATAATCTGGTCCTGAAATTTAGTATACAGCTAGATACACATATATCTACAACTTTTATATTTTGAGTTTCATCAATTACCGACTATCATATAGAAACAGAATCAAAATAGTAGATGATTCAGCTAGGTTCCTCAAGGGAACCAATTCCAGTCTAATGCCAATATCTTTCCACAGACACTACATCATGCATAAACATTTACATACCTTAAACCTAAGACATAAAGCTGCAAGCTTAGTGTTTTGTGTTTCTCAAAAATCAGCCTTTAACATAAAGAAAACGGGACCCTAAATTTCTGCCATGAAAATAGAATTCAAGTAGCTTACCCATGGAAATCATGTAGTTTGCACCTCCTAAATCATGATCCAACAACATTCAAATCATGATTATAAATAAAAGAAGTGATAAATAACTCACCTGTGACCAGTTATGGTTGAGCTTTGAGAAGAAATTGGGAAGAAAAATGGAGAGGAACAGAAGAAGGGCTGATGGTTGACAAAAGGCCAAAACAGGCTTTATTCCCAAAGTTACTGACTCAAACTTTTTCCTTTTTTTTTTTACTTTTCCAATTTATTTAAATAATTTTAAATAATTAATTTAATTAACTATTATTATTATTATTTTCTCTACATATTTACATGTACCTAGTACCAAAAATATTATCTAGTGAAATTGTCTACTTTAATTAATTTCACTATGCCAAATTTTTTTTATTTCAAATTTAATCATTTTATTTAATTTTCAATATCTTGTGTCCTTATTTAAATTATAACTAGACATGTATGACTTGCTCCTATTGTGATGAACCGACTCGTGGCAAGTTTACCTCGTGAGCACGTCTAGCTAAAATCTCTATGTATGCATGTGTTTCATGTGAATGACATATATAAAATGAAAATGTCAAAATGAAATGCGTGTGATAGTGCATGTATGAACGGTCTAGGATATTACAAATGATACCTTGACCAGGGACTTCAAATTATTGACTTCCAGAGATTCCCGATCGAGACACCTTTTCCCGGTCGGGAACTTGGTCAGTCCTACTTGGCTGTTTTGACTTCCCAAATGACATGGCACAATTCTAGTGAAGGCACCTTTCAACAGTCATGTCCATTTGAATTTCTCGATCATGCTTCCCATTTTTTAGTCAAGACTATGGCCTTCTCAGTCTGTATTGGTACTAGAACTTTGGGATGACCAAGGGCCATTATTTCCTAGTCTGTACACATATTATCCGGTCTATAACAATGTTTCGGTCTGGAAATACTAGTCTTGGTTGGGAGTTACACGTCTTTAGGAAATTTTTAACTCGTTCATAGGGGAAATTAAAACCAAATGAGCTGAAACTTTGAACATTATCAAAACAACACTAAGTGAAGATATTAGTAACATTTAATTTGATTGTCAATATCAAAATAAAGAGCAATCACTGTAAGGTCAACAATTGCAGGTTGGTTATTTGTCAGAACGAGTTTAGCTTAAAATGTATTCGGAAGCCCTCGTCTGAATGAATATTTTACAAGGAGCCGACAAGGAATTCCATTCAGAATTTTTTTTGATTTTGCACTAGTAATTCTACTATTATTGGTGAACAATAATAGAAAATTTCATTTATATTCATAAAGATATAGGACATAATTCACATGGATATGGTTATCAGACAAATCTATTAATTATGAAAATAAGGACTTTTTTATTTACAAATCGATGTTACACATAACTAATAAAGAGGAGATTCTTTATATTTCCAACACAAATAAAAGCAAATTATTGGATATGTTATAAGGTATTCCTATCAAAAATTATATATATATATATATATATAGATGTTTTTGGAGTCACATGGCCTAAAAGAATTGTGATTTAGTTTTTTGTTCTTTTTTTGGATTGATCTTATAAGTTGTAACCTAAAAATGATAGATTAGCAAACATCCATCCAATTAAATAATGGGGATTTTAAATCATTCAGTAACTTTTAACTTTATCTTTAAAAAGTACCTATACCTTTTTTTTCTTTTCATTTTTATCAAAGGGCTTTTCAATTTTTTTTATATATCTTTTCAAAAATACCTAAAATATTTTTCTTTGATTTACAATGTCGCAGAAGCCATCAAAATAGTAATCCAACGGAACTCTTCTTCTCTACTATCAACCACCTGAATTTCTTTTCCTATTCCTTTTGCTGGCTTTCTAGCATGTTTAATTGCTATGATATGTTATTAATTAAGGCAAAAAAAATCAAATAAACTAAAATAGATGAAAGGAAATACAGAGGAAAGTCTTATCTTCTTCTTCTTCTTCTTCTTCTTCTTCTTCTTCTTCTTCTTCTTTTTGAACCCTCCACTTCTTCTTCGTCTCCATCTTTTTCTCCTTCTTTGTTTTCCTTTTTTTTTCCTTTATTTGGCCAAAATCGATCTTCATGTCCGCCACTTGAAGAAATTGATTTGTACTATTGAAGCACTATAGATATCATGTACAACTACCTTCCCTCATGAAGAAGACTGCTAAAAGACTTAAAGTTCATTACAAATTTGACACATTTTAAGTATTACCCATGAATTCATATTTAGGAACGGAAGTACTTTCAAGGTATATCAAGGTATGCTCAAAGTATTTCCAAAATATTCCTGAGGTATTCCCTAGGTATATCGAGGTATATTAGAGATATACCAAATGTGCACTTTTTGGTATACTTTTGGATGACTTTTTGAGTTTAGATATTTTTGTAATATTCTTAGGTGTCGTCAATAGTTTTGAAAAGAGTTTTAAGTTGAGTTATTGTTGTAATATTTTAGTAGCTTTTTGAGTCAAATAAAAAAAATTTCTCAAATAATTTATGTCAAATGGACTTTATATGGACGACAACGGAGATTTAAAAAAAAAAAAAACACATGCAAATAATCCCCTCAATCTTTCACTCCCACTATTAAGAACCCATCTTCACATTATTGTTATAAATTAATGAGATATTTTTTTTTTTTACAATCATATTGATGTAGTCATACTTCAAAACTCAGTTCAGGAAAAAAAATATAAAGGTCATGATTCAATAATCAAAACCAAATTCAATGGCCTCTTTCCATAATATCAGGAGAAAGCAAGAGAGGTGGGAGCAATGTTGATGGACTTTGAAGTTGGGGAACAAATTCCAATTTATTAACCTGACCAATTTGGGTGGTAGAAAAGAAGAAAACATGCAAGATAACAATGAGATTAAATTGATTTGGAAAAGAAAAGGTGCATTTTTAAACATAAAAATGTTTTAACCAAATATTTTTAAAATTTTTAAAAGTAATTTGTTCATTAACTTTTTTTTTTATATAGATGCATCAATTGGCCAATTTGGACTGATGACCAATCTTGGACTAATAATTCATCTAATGGGCCTAATGTGAAGCCTGAACCAGGCCCAAGGGTCCTAGATAAGTCTAATAGGATTTTGACACAACTAACCTGTAAAATAGCAAAATGATTTTCCAACTTACAGAATTCCACAAATGACTTCACATTCAAAATACCACAAAATCAGTGATATTATAAATCTTACATGTTTAGGCATAAAAACCAAAACAATAGGCTTGATATTAGGCATTAATTAGGGGAGTGGTTACAGTAATAAAGACCACCTATTTGAATAAGGAAGCAACATCAATTAATGTCTTTCAAATCAATTCAATTAAATCTTTACATTTTCTATAACGTTCAGCGATTTAGGCCCTAGTCGCTTATGGCCTTAATTAGGCACGCCAGTTCGATCGGAGTTTAAATTCGGACCAATAGAAAAATCATAAATAATAAGAAAAAATAAGTAGGGATATTAGTATATGAGAACAAAAACGTTTGGTGAAAGAACTGGAAAAAAATAAAATTATCCTACGGTCAAAATTGGCATTTACTAATTTATTAGGGAAAATGTGTAAGAAATAGAAAAATTTGGGGCAAGAGTGAAATTTCTCATAATTAAAAATTAATCAAGATTAATTAAGTTAATGGACCAATAGGGAGAGAGATTAAGCTAATTAGTGAGACCCACACACGTTAATTTAGTATAAAAGTCAAAAGTGTGTAGAAGTTTCACCATTTCTCCAAATTGTCATCTTCTTCCCCCCACTTTTCCCCTCCCTTGGCTGACCACCCCAACTTCCCATAACCCTCCATTTTTGCTTCCATCAAACTTCTAAAAGACTGAAAAAGAAAAATAAAAGAAAGAGAAACCAATAAATTAGAGAATTTCCACCATAAAAGAAACCTAGAAAGGAAGGAAGAAAAGAAGAGAAAAGGAATATTTTTGTATGTGAATTTCGGCCACCTTAGAGGATCATCAAGGTGAGTTTCTTCTTAAATTTAACCTTATTCCATCTATTTGAGACCTTTGTAATTGATTGTTGTAATTGGAATTGTTAGATTAGGGTTTATGTGGAAGTTGTGTAACTTGTGTTGAGAAGTGTTGTTTTGAATATAAGTGATAAAATTGAGTTTTGGGTTTATGTAAATGATGAATTTGTGGCTTGAAAACTAAGGGAATAAGACTTATGAAGATATGTATGGAGTTGCCTAATGAAGGGGAAGTTAAGAGGAAGATGTTTAGAAGTGTTTAATGGTGATAGTGTGACTAGAAGATGATGGATGTTATAGAAAAGGACTTGAATGTTACGGGGCTGTTTTATTTGTCCTAAATGGAGGGAATGGCATTAGGTTAAAATGAATACAAATAAGGTAAAAAGAGGAAGAAATAAAGTTATGGAAAATGGTAGATGAGCATTAGGAATACAACATATTGTTTATGCATAAACAATGGTTGAATGTGTCATTTAGTGACATTATTTTTCTTTTTGTTAAGGCCAAATAAGTGGCAACCAAGATGTGGACAAAGGCAAAGAAAAGGTCACCTAATAAGAGAAGGAAATAGAGAAAAAAGAGAAGCATTGAGGTTGCCAAGGTATGTGCTTCTTTGATAAAAATCTTGCATACTATAATATATATGCTATATTGTGTATAATGTGTTGTAGTGCATGTAGATTGCAATGTAGTGTATTAAATTTTTGCCCTTATAATTTTATGGTATAATGGTATAAAATATTAAGTCTTATGAATGTGTATATTATATGAAAATTTTGGCCTTGAACATAAATACATAAGGCCATGAAATTAATTAAGTGCAATGAAACCAATAGGTACCCTATCACACATGCACTGGAATAGCCTTGATAAAATTGATTATAACTTGGGCTGTGGACCTTGAATTGGCATGAAACAATTAGGTATGATAGCTAACACATAGTGCTAAAAATGTTATGAAGAATATAAGTTGAAATTTGGCTTTTAACTAGACCAAAAATTGGCTACAAAATTTTGGATCAAAGTGAACCAAGAAAATCCTGGGCAGAAATTGATTGAACACTACTTCGTAATTTGACCATAACTTTTGGTATAAAATTTGGATTACCTTGATTACTTTTGCAAATTCAAGATAAGACAATGACATTTTAGAAGACCATAATGTCTAAATCAGATCATAAATGGGCCCAAAATTGAGGCCTAATCTCAAGACCGGAATCTGTCATGAGTTATAAACTTGTATTTTGGGTATTTTTCATATGGAGTAATTAGTATATGTTAATTGTTGGGAATTTTGATTTATATGAATATATATATATATATGATAACGAATAAATAAATAAATAAATATTAAACCCCGAATACACCTAGTCGTGAACTAGAATAGTTGATAGTTTGGCATACCAATCAGGAAAAAATGGAACGCATGCGATAAAGTATTATTGAAGTCGGTAATGACACTATTAAAAACAAAGCTAGTAATGACACTATTAAAAAGAAAGGCAGTAATGGCAATGTTAAAAAGGCCGATAATGTCATTATTTAAAAAGCCGGTAATAACAATATTAAAAAGCCTAGTGATAGCAATATTATAAAAGTTGGGAATGATAACCTCATATTCCTATTAATTATTTCAAACATAGGTGTTACGGGCTAGACACAAAAATAAAATAAAACAAAATCAAAGCAAAGCAAATAAAAATAATAATAGTGGAAATAAGTTTAAAAGTAAATTAAAGGATAGTATGAATATTGTATGTATATGGAATGTTAAATAATGATTTATACATGGTATGAATATGTGTAAATGTATATAAAGTAATATATGGAATTTTATTTATGATGTATGTAATATATATAATTATGGCATGAATGAATACATGTGTATGTAAGATTTTTATCCTATGAAGCACCACTAAGCTAGTAGCTTAGTGCGAGTGTTTTTCCCTCGCGCAGATACTGACGTTTTGAGAAAGATAAGTTAGCTGTCAAAAGAAGAAGGGAATCCCATCAGAAATCAACTAGAAGCCTCAACTTATTTTATTATATTTAATTAAAGCTTTGTAAAATATTATCAAAAACTTATTTCATGTAGTTCATGTAGTTTAAGTATTTTGGGGTGTGTAATACTAATGTAATGAATTTAATATGGATGTAAATCTAAGTTAAATAGCCATTTATAAATTATAGAGTTTTGGATTGTGCAAAAATTTATGTTGAATATATGTATTTTTAAATAAATATTTTAGTAAGAAAAAAAATTTATACCAATGTTCACTTTTAATGGAGGAATTAAGACAATTAAACAGATAATACTCACTTACTAACTATTACAGAGTGGGGTAAGGGGATGTTACGTTTTCATTAATGGTTTTCATTTCCATTTTCACTAAAATAATAAAAGCCATGAACAGTACATGTAGGTTATATATTTTAATATTATTATATATTTAATGGTGAGATTAAAAATAATAAAGTTTATCAAGTGGATTAAATAAAATGCAATTGTGCAAAAGTTATATGTAAGGTATATGTAAGTTATATTTTTATCTTTTTATAAAAGTAATCTAATATTCTAATTTATATTTATTTTCTGTTCATATATTATACATTTCAATTTTGGCTTCAACTATATTATATGTTTGCTATATGTTTATTTTGTTATTATTATTATTCATTTATTGATGAGATTAAAAATAATAAAATATATCATTAGAATTAAATAAACTACGACTTTGCAAATGTAAGGTATATGTGTATTATATATCCTAATCATATAATTTACCTATTTTTATTTAGATTTATTTTGTATTCATATAAATTTCCATTTTGGTTTCAGATGTGTTATGTATTTGTTATATTTTTATTTTATTTTTATAATTTATTTATTGATGGAAATTAAAAATAATAAAGCTTATCATAGAGATTAAATAAACTACAAATGTGCAAAAAGTTATATGTAATGCATATGAACGGTATATGTAAATTACATGCTACACTAATTACACTACACACTAATGATGAAAAGAAAACTCATAAGCAAAGTTGCAAGAACATGAATGGTGGTACAGGCTCATGATGGCCATACAAAGGAATGATCACAAACGTGCTATAGATTAGCGTGAGCGTGCTACTATCATCACGAGCATGCTAAAAAAAATTCACAAACACAAGATGTACGGTGCGAGTGTGAGTTGTGCGGTTTGTGTTATTTCAGTCCATTGTTCTTTAATTATTTTCAGTATGTTGTCGGCATCGAAGAATATGAAGTTCTGGTCTCCATCACTGTCTTCCAAAATCTACATCAATGACTATAAAAATCAAGAAATTTTTAAGCCAATACACATGCTCGATGAAGACAATAATAGTTTTTTAATGGTTTAATGGAGAGTAGAGAGAGAAGAAAAATGGTTTAACAGAGAGTGGAGAGGGAGTAGGTTGGGGATTTCTGGATTTTGTGGGTTTTAAAGTGGAAGAAAAGAGAGTTAAGAGAGAGTGGGCTTCTTTCCATAAAGTAAGGAAACCCAAATCTGGAATTAAGTTTGTATAACGGGTTATTTTTGGGTGTTAAACCTTAAGGAGTATTCTTATAATATTCCCATAATTTTGATTATTACAAATAATTAGGTAATAGTATTTAACAATTTCAATTGTTTAAGTGATACTTAGGCTGAATTTCAATTGGAAAGCAAACAAATATTTACAAGTCATTAAAGATCAATTTCTAGGCAAAATACATAAGTCCCGTGGTAATCAAAGACGAGGTGAAAGCCTAACTCTAGCAGTCTTCACAACTTGGCTTAGAAGCAAGATCACAACCAGAAATAATGTCACACCTATAACACTATTTGTCGTGCCCATGATGATTATATCTGAGACAAGCTGATAGTCCCAGAAGACTTCACCACCTATATCATATCCAGGATCATGCCTAGATAAAATGTCACGCCTATGACTCCTCACAATTACATCTGATGATTGAAGCGGGTTATTTTCAATTTAAACTTAAAGAGATAGTCACGCCCGTGACTAACCCTAGTCATGTCCATGACTCACTAGATTATATACTGCAAATGGCATATAAGAGGTAGCTCAATAGCTAGAAACATATTAAATGAAGCACCAATGGCTCTAATCTTTCAGAGGGAGCATAAAAGACCTTCATTTATGTTTTCTAACAAGAAGAGAACAATCTTTTAGTGCAAAATTACATCTAGAGCTTGTGCACTCAATTATTTTTAGCTACCTTTCATTTATTCTCTCCTTATAACCTTTAAAACTTATGTGTTCCTAAGCTTTGGGTTGTTGAGTGTTAGTAATTCTACAATCAATCGTTTAATAAGTTTTAAGTGAGTTGGTTTAGGAATTTTTGAAAGGGTTTGAGTGTGAGCCTTTGGGAAAACACTTAGGTGGCTTATTTAAGCTTGTAAGGGTTTAATCTACAACTTAAAGTAGATTTTTAGTGGATTGAAACTCTCAACTGAGGTTAACGAGAGGATTAGGGTAAAAGGGTTGAACTTTTATAAATCGATTGTGTTTTCTTGCTCTTCATTGCTCAAATTTTTATTTTCCTATTCCATTCAAAAATCACCAATTCACCCCCCTCTTGGTACTTGTGGTATTTCATTTCGTGTCAAAGTAAGGTCTTCTCTAGTGAAGATTTAATCATCTTGATGTAAAGATCATGGCCTCCACAAGTCAAGTTCTCGATATTCATGGACTAAGCTACATAAGACCTTCATTCTTTAATGAACTTATTATACCTATTGGAAGAACAAGATGGAGATGTTTTTAGATAGTGAAAGTGTCAATCTTTAGGACATCATTGAAGAAGGGTGGACTCCTTATATGGAAAAGGATGAGAATGGAAAAGAAGTGCAACTTCTATGAAGCAACTGGACCAAAAAGCATACCAAGGCCAATTTGAGAAACAAAAAGGCCATCAACATTCTCTATCTTTGAGTAGAGAAGAGTATAATGGGATTGAGCATTTGAGGACTACAAAAGATATTTGGAATGCTCTAAGAACAAAGCATAAAGGAACAAATAAAGCAAGAAGCAAGAAACTACAAATTCTTTATAGAGAGCTTGAGTTGTTTGATATGAAGCCTAATGAAAAAGTAAGCGACATGTATAGTAGGCTTATCAAACTTATCAACTCTATGAGGAAGCTTGGAAAGCATCACTCTCTTTAAGATATCAACAACAAAGATTCTTATGAGCTTACCTCAAAGGCAATGGGAAGCAAGAATCTCATCATAGAAAAGAAGAGGGAGAAGGCCTTTAAAAAGCAAGACTCTAGCAAGAAAGATCAAATTATTTGCTATGAGTGCAACAAGCCTAGACACATTTGATTGAAGTGCCCAAGGTTGAAAAAGTCTTATAAGAACAAGAAGGAGAAGAGGAAAGCATTTTAAAGCAACTTGGGACGACTCTAGAGATGAAGTTGTCAATCTTTGCTTCATGACACTTAAAAAACCTTCTACTAATGAGATAACTCAAGAACCTGATCTTGTTCCTAATGATATTGACATGATGCACGTTATTGAAAAGCTTGTGCATAAGTGTAAAAAATATTCTTCTAGAATTAGTTCACTTAAAGAAGTTGTTAGAACTCTAGAAGGAGAACTTGAGAAATCAAGAACTTTTAATGAAGAGTTAACTAAATCTTTAGATGAAAGTAATTCTACTAAGGTTAAAGTTTTAAATGATCATACCAAACTAGTTGAGAAAAATGCATTGTTAGAAAAGGAAGTTAGTAGTCTCAAGAATTCTATTTCTAGATTCAATAAGGGGAAGGAAATCCTTGATGGGATTATTGCAATTAATTCCACCTTTTTCTCAATCTAAAAATGGAATTGGGTTTGGCAATTGGCATGCTAGTCCTTTAAAGACTAAAAGTCTAAGTGCACCTATCACTAAGACTTATAATGGATCTAGTGTGAAAGCGAAAGGACCTAAAAGGTTCAATGGCAACAAAACCAATGGCCCAAGAGCCAAAGACAATAAGGGACCTCCTCCTAGGAGACATCATCATGCCCCAACATATAATTTTCATGGTTTTTAAAGGAAGGGACATGTACCTCATGGTACATCTCATTATTGTGGTGCACAACGATATATTAGCATGAAATGTTTGATAAGGAAGGCTCATTGGTATCCTTCTAAGTACATTTGGGTACCTAAACTTGAATGATTTTTATTTTTATAAGTGTGCTTGAAATCTACTAGGAATGAACACAAGTGGTATTTAGATAGTGGATGTTCAAGGCATATGACTAGAAATGCCAACCTTTTCACTCATTTAGAGATGAAGAAAGGTGGCAAGGTAACATTTGGAGACAATGCCAAAGGTAAGATTATTGGTATTGGACAAGTTCGTAAGAAATGCTCAACTATTATTGAGGATGTTCTTTTGGTTGATGGCTTGAAACATAATTTGCTTAGTGTTAATCAATTGTGTGATAAGGGACATAGTGTAACTTTTGAACATTCAAAATGCTTTGTATCCCGAATTTCAAATAGTAAAGTTAATTTCAATAGTGAAAGAGTTAACAATGTCTACACAATTGAACTAACCTTTTTAACTAATCAAGGTGTTGAGTGTTTTGTAGCCATTAAAGATGACACATGAGTTTGTCATAAAAGACTTGGACATGATAGAATGGAGCTCATTAGAGACCTAGGTAAGGATGAAGTTGTCATTAGCCTACCGAAAGTCAAATTCCAAAAGGACAAGGTTTTTGGAGCATGTTAAATGGGTAAACAAGTTAGAAGCTCTTTCAAACCTAAGAACTTGGCTAGTACTACTAAACCCCTTCAATTATTGCATATGAATTTGTTTGGACCTTATAGTGTTGCTAGTCTTAGAGGCATGCACTATGCATATGTGATTGTTGATGATTACTCTAGATTTACTTGGGTATCCTTTCTTGCTTATAAGGATAATAGTTTTAGCACTTTTAAAATTCTTACAAAACATATTCAAAATGAAAAGGTTTTAAGATCTCTTCTATTAGGAGTGATCTTGGAAAAGAATTGAAAATGATTCTTTTTATTTGTTTTGAAATAGGCATTAATCATAACTTTTCTTCTTGTATAATATCTCAATAAAATGGGATCGTTGAAAAGAAGATAGGATATTGGTTGAGATGGCCAAAAATATGCTCAATGAGAATAATATTCCTAAGTACTTTTGGGCTGAAACCTTTAATACCACATACTATATTTCCAATAGAGTTTTTAAAAGACCTATATTAAACAAAACTCCTTATGAGCTATGGAACGGTAGAAAGCCTAAGATTTCATATCTAAGAGTATTTGGATTCAAGTGCTTCATATTAAATACCAAGGATAACCTTGGAAAATTTGATGTTAGAAGTGATGAAGTTATCTTCCTTAGTTATACAAACTCTAGCAAGTCGTATAGAATCTTCAAAAAGAACCCTAGTTATTGACGAATCTATGCATATTGCATTTGATGAATCTAACCCCCATAAGCTGATAAGGTTAGTTGTTGTTGATGATGATGTATGTTTCTTTGATGAGCCAATTGAACAATAAGGAACCAATGATCTAAGCCAACCTCCAAATGCTTGTCAAGAGATTGTGGTAGTTAATCCTGCTAAGGATGATGCTGAAAAAGCAACAATAGTAACCCAAATTCAATATCATGAATGTCTATCTAATTAAGGAGTGGCAATTCAAGAAAGACCATCCTAGAGACCTCGTCATTAGTGAACCATCAAAAGGGGTAACTATAAGACACTCTCTTAAGCATCTTAATATTTGAGCCTTTATCTCTTAAATTGAATCTAAACATATTGATGATGAATTGTGTGATGAGAGTTGGGTCCTTGCCATAAAGAAAAACTCAACCAATTTAAGAGGAAAAAAGGTATAGACTTTAGTCCTTAGACCTAAGGATTATCCTATTATTAGCACTAGGAGGGTGTCTGGAAATAAACTTGATGAAAGTGATATCATTACTAGGAATAAGGCTAGGTTGGTGGCTAAAGGCTATAACCAAGAAGAAGGAATAGACTATGATGAAACCTTTGCCCTGGTTGCAAGGTTGGAAGCTATTAGAATGTTGTTTGCATTTGCATCATAAATGGAATTTAAGTTATATCAAATGGATGTAAAAAGTGCTTTTCTTAATGGTTATATTGAGGTGGAAGTTTATATTGAGCAATCTCTGGGTTTTGAACAACATGATCTTCCAAATCATGTTTTCAAACTTACTAAGGCTTTATATGACTTCAAATAAGCACCTAGAGCTTGGTATGAAAGATTAAGTAATTTTCTTTTGCAATATGGATTTTCTAAAGGCAAGCTTGACATAACTCTTTTTATAAAAAAGCATAAGCATGAAATTCTTATTGTGCAAATCTATGTGGATGATATTATATTTGATGCTACTAATAAGTGCTTGTGTGAAGAATTTTCCAATTATATGCAAAGTGAGCTTGAGAAGAGTATGATAGGGGAGCTTAAGTTCTTCCTTGGGCTACAAATCAAACAGTGCCTGGATGGAAACTTTATCAATCAAGCTAAGTATGCCAAAGATCATCGCAAAACATTTGGGATGGATGGAGATAAGGCAAGCAAGATCCCTATGAGCACCACCATCAAACTTGACAAAGATAAAAATGGCAAGCAAGTGGATGAAAAGAAAAATCGAGGTATGATCGATAGCCTTCTTTATCTTGCCACTACTAGACCCGATATTATGTATGTCGTATACTTTTGTGCATGTTTTCAATCTTGTCCTAGAGAGCCTTATTTGCATGTCGTTAAAAAGATATTGAAGTATTTGAGAGGAACACAACATTTAGGCTTATGGTATTCTAAATGCATTTCATTTGATCTTATGGCTTATTCGAATATGGATTATGCCGAAAGTATTCTTGAACAAAAAAGTACTTTGGGTACTTATGAATTTTTGAAAAACTCTCTTATTTCTTGGTTCAGCAAGAAGTGAAATTTCATGGCATTATCCACCGTCGAAGCCAAATATGATGCCGCCGATTATTGTTGAACTCAAGTGCTATGGATAAACAACAACTTAAGGATTTTGGCTTGGAATTTAATCACATTCCCATTAAATGTGATAATGCAAGTGGTATTAATATTTCCAAGAATTCAATCCAATATTATGGGAGCAAGCATATAGACATAGACATCATTTCTTACATGATTGTATGCATAATAGTGATATTAAGCTTGAGTTTGTTGATACGTTCAACCAACTTGTTGATATCTTTACCAAAACTCTTTGTAAGGAAAGGATAAATTTCATCAAAAGAGAAATTGGCATGTTAGATGGTAGTTCTTTGTGATAGTCTTGATTTTTATCATTGATTGTGAACCTTAAGTGTTTATTTGTTATTGTTAATGAAGTTTATACATTAAATTAGTTCCAAATAATTTAGTTTGAGTACAATTTTTGCCCTAAAATATGTTTTTGATCTATCTCTTGTAAATTTCTAGACCTCCATGCCTTTTATGTCTTTTTGAGGTTTCCAATTTTTCATAGCCAATGTCACAACTAGATTTCGTGGCTCAGCATGAGTCATGGGTGTGACTATAAAAGTCTCAGTCGTGACACTTGTGTGGTTCGGAGGCAGAAGGACTCACTAGCTGAGTCACGGGCAGGCTCACATATTTGCCAATCTTTTGTGACAAATTTTGTCACACTTGTGACTATGCTGGTAGGTTCTTTTTATGTAAAAACCTGCCATTTCTTTTTCTTTTTCCTCAAACCTCAAGCTGCATCGCCATCCTCCTTCCTTCCTTCCTCTCTTTTCATCTTTTTGGCCATTTTCCTCTTTTTTCCTCCATTTCTTCACCAATTTTCTTTATCTCTTCCTCACTTTTCTCTTCTAAGATCACCTTTTTCACTTCCTTTTCTAAAAAATTCAGTGATTCTCAAAACCCTATTCACTCCTCATGGCTCAAATCACACCTCTCGGTCTAAGCTCTCCATCCTCACGGTCAAGCTCACGTACTTTAGTTGATTTTCAATCCATTTTGTCTTTTTATCACAATTTGGTTCATGGTTTTCAATGGTGGCACCAAAAGTAGGGACTTCCAAAGCTATGGGCAAGGGTAAATCTATTGGGTCCGCTTTAGAGACAACTTTAGATCCTTTCCTTTCTAAAGTTTTGTATATGCTCACCGAAGGTACAAGGTTCTTAAAACTAGAAAATTTCTACCTTCTAGGCCTTCTAATTGGAACTATGTTAGGACAGTAGGGATTGAAACTGATGTGAGAACTTTGCTAGGCAATATGCGGATGATAGATTTTGTGGACGTCTATAGACCAATATTTCTGGAATTATGCTTAGAGTTTTTGAATATTCTATATGTTGACTAGTTTGGTCATATGAAATTTTAACTGTGTGGTGATTCTGTTAAGCTATCTCATAAATCCATGGATTGCTCCTTTAAAATGAACTAACTAGTTTTTCTCCCTGTGGTATTTGGAATTATCATAGCTTTGATGCCTGGGATGTGAGATTGGTCAAGAGTACTGCCTTTAGAACCCTTACATTGAAGTATGTTCACCATTTTCTAACTTACAATATCTTTGCATGGGGAGATAGTAAGGGAGCAGTTATGAAATCTCAGGCCAATTGGTGACATCTTAATTAAGAGCTATATTTCCCACCTGACTATAGCACTTCAGTTGATAGACTTATACTCTACTAACCTTGTTCCTCTTAGATGATTCTCACGAGACAAGATTAATGGTGATTCCTTTATCAAGATGGGAGCTCGAGTCCGTACTAGCTATTGTGGTCATCTTTATTATCGGTTTAAGGACTATAAAGATAATGTGACATGGGAGGATGATGATTCAAATGCCTTCAAGGCTGGATTACATGTTAGGGGAAGAAAGAGAGTTAGGCTTGAGACAGTTGTTACTTCTGAGGGTATAGCAGCTGATAGCCACAGTGATACGAATGCCGATACTTAGATAGTTGCAGGTGATGATGGTGGAGCCTCTTTAGCTACCCCTTATCTTGTGCAGCAGGTAATTGCTCACTTTGATCAATGTTTTGACTCATTAGCAAAGTAGCTTAAAGCTTCAAATGACCGATCTCGTGCTTTTAAGAAGCATGTTAAGACCTGTCTTTCCTTCCTTGAGACAGAGATTGCAACTCTTCGTGGTCATCCACCTCCTTCTTCACCTCAACCATAATACTTATCTTTTATCCTTTTTGGACAAGTTTAAGTATTGTACTTAAAACTTTTTGGGAAATATTAATACATGTTTTTGTAGACCTCACCTCTTGGCAAAAGTTTTTTTTTTTTTTTGTGCCAAAAGGGGGGAGAAGGCAAAATGGCTTGCATTTTCATACATCAAACACTTATATATACTATGCTACAATTGCAAATGATTTATATTATGTCTTGAATTGATATTTTCTTTATGACTTAAAATGAGTTGTTTGCTTTTATTTGCAAATGAATGCATACTTACTTTGTTTTATTTTATATGCATATTTTGAGGACGAGTATTCTTTCTTCTATGGCCATATTGCATAATTATTTATTACCATCATAAATGGGGACATTGTTAAACCTTTAGGGGTATTTTCCTAATATTCCCATTGTTGACCTTAGAGTGATTGATATCTATTTTGATCTTGACAATCAAATTAAATGTTACTAATGTCTTCATCTAATGTTGTTTTGATAGTGTACAAAATTTCAAGTCAATTGGATTTTATTTGCTTAGTAAACGAATCAGTCAAAAATTGAAGAACAGTTTCCCCCTCAGGACATACATGTTCCCCCTCGGGAAAAATATGTCCCCCACGGGAAATGCTTCCCCCTCGGGACAAAAAGTTTCCCTCTCAGGAAGTACTCGATTTCAGTATTCCAAAAGTTCCAGAAAGTTATCCCAACCGGGAAACATGTTTTCCCGACTGGAAAACTCTTGTCCCGATCAGGAAATTTGACTGAGACTAGCTGTTAAAGAGCCGTTGAAGAAAAGGACAAATCTAAGTCTGCCACGTGTAAGGCTCTAACAAATATATGAATTTCCCGACCGGGAAACATGGTTTCTCGACCGGGAAACTGTCTCTATCAGATAACTTTTAGTCAATCCTTTTTAGAACATTAGAAATAGTTTTGGCACCATATGTAACGACTAATTGGAAGGTAAACACCATAAATAGACCACCAAAAGGCCTTAGAACATAAGAGCTTGATTTTAAGTGTGCTAAAACTCTTGCAATTTTACTTCTCATCTCTTTTGTAAGAAAGGTTGAAGTGTTAACCTTAAACACTTGGGTATAGGTTGTAAGAGTGATCCTAGTAAGAAAAACTTTTGTTTGGGTTGTGTGTGAGCTTGTTCAAAACACAAGGAATTGGTTGTTGTGTGAGCCATTAAAACACAAGGGATTTGGGTTCGGTGTGAGCCTTGAGAAAACATTAAGTTGTGAGTTGGCTAGGAAACTCTCTTGTAATCTCAAGTTGAGATAGTAGAACTCCCAATTGCGGTTGGGGAGAGGACTAGGGTTTGTTAACACCCGAACCTCTATAAATCCTTGTGTGCAATCTTCTCTTTCTCCTTTACTTTCTATGTTTTATTTGCACATTGCTCAAACACTCAAAGAAATCTATTAAGCCAAAAATTTCTATTTGCCACCAATTCAACCCCCCCTTCTTGGTTCTCCATATTTCCACCACTTGACTACTCTTAGCAAGCATCCACATGTTAACTTCGAACATCTCATGTTCACAGCTTATGAGATCTACGGCATGATCCAATCAAGGATTATAACAGGTGCTAGTCTATCCGGATCAACAATGTCTCATCTTGTTGATTCTATGACTAGGGATAATTTAGATATTAACATAGTTACACATAATAGGAATCTCATTATCATGATCCCATCATGATTTTCTTCATGCTATGTTTCATGTCATGGACTTTCATTAATCAGTTTAAGATCTATATTAATTCATATGCAAATGAATACTGATATAATGAAAGAATGTCTTTATGAATGTGTACACTAAGTGCTTAAGGCGATTGCCTTTTGGTCACATCTCTAATAGTTTCTTGTTTATGCCACAACAATTTCACTGACCTAGTTGCTTTTGCCCTTACCCTTGAGAAAGAGACAAGGCAGAGAAAGATACTAAGTAATAGTCAGTTCTAGTGATCCAGCCAG
The DNA here is from genome assembly GCA_949630135.1 of Balakata baccata. NCBI lineage: Eukaryota > Viridiplantae > Streptophyta > Magnoliopsida > Malpighiales > Euphorbiaceae > Balakata > Balakata baccata. Next base: position 3,422 of record CATIWF010092824.1, on the reverse strand, counting down.
TAAGTAAGAAAGGTCGGTCCTTTTTAGGTCAGTCACAGGGCAGTAGTCAGGGCTAGAGCTAGAGTTATTTTTATAGGGGTTCACAAAGGAGGGATCAGTCCTCCAAGACTACATCAGCTGGGGGTGGCACCTAGAAACATACTAGAGAGAGTGCACCTTTTTGTAATACGTGTGGCCGATATCATTTTGGCAAGTGTCGAGGTGGCACAAGAGCTTGTTTCAAGTGTGGTGCGTAAGGCCATAGGAAGAGAGATAGTCGTTTGAGAGAGGGAAATGCTCCTGCACAGACTGCCGTCTCAGCTCTAGCTTAGCCTAGGCAGTAGACTAGAGGAGGCAGTGTAGGTAACATATAAATAGGTTCAAAGACTATTAATAGGCTAGGACCCGGTTTAGCTTTAGGTAGAGTCTATGCCATTAGGGCCAGAAAAGATCCAGAGACTACAAAGTATCTAACGGGTAAAATTTGTAGACATGATATGAACAAGTAAACTTAAAGTGATTAAAAAGGGTAAAAGTAACAAAGTGGTATTATAAGTAACAAGTTTAACCAGTGGCTCATTAACTGTAGGACTCATATGAAATTTCCATTGGGTTTATCACATTCATATCAGATATGCAACGCAGCAAAAAATTAAAATTATAAACCTAAAGGTAGAAATCGCCCTATATAGCTATAATTAATTAACCTTAATAATGCTTTGAAGAAGATTACCTTTAGATCAGAGAACTCTGGTCTTCGATTCGTCTTACTAGGTTATTGCAAACTCAAGTAATCATGTCTTGGATTACCTCTAATAGAAATCCACACACGGTACAAAGATGAAAACTTTGGAGGCTATGGGTTTTACACAATTTGTTGTATTAGTAAGATAAGATGTATATAAGAGAGAGAGAGAGAGAGAGAGAGAGAAGGGGGGGGGGGAGAACTCTTTGTTCTCTAAAGTTGTAGTTACTTAAAAATGCCAAAAAAGTACTATTTATAGTCCTTGAACGGTTAGGGTTCGGAACCCACGTTTAAAGAGTTATAATCAAATCAGGTCTCAGTATTTGATACGTTTCGCGATTGCGAAATCAATTTGCACTTGCAAAATGCTTTTTATCAAACAATTCTCGATCGTGAAACACATTTTCCCGATCAAGACATAGTGTGATTTTAATCCAGTATGTTTTTGAGACTATAAGTTGGACATTCCTACAGAAAGCTTATTCGCACTTACAAAAAAATTCGCTCATGATTCTGTTTGGACTTAGTTTTTCTCTCTCAGTTTCATATCCAATCCAAAAGCACATTTTACTTCCTTTATGCACCTTCAATGTGTGTGACCTATTAGATTTCCTATTATGTTGGCCACTCAGATCAACACTTGATCTCGAGCAAGTCATGAGTGGTATCTAGCAACGAAAAGCCAGTGGTCTAACTACAAATGTTTCCATAAACAATTATTCATACAATTCATCCTTTCACCCTCATTATACTCCACTCGGTTCAAAGCATGGTCAAAGTGCCAGCTCCCATTAGACTTACTACGTCACATCTAGTCCAAGTAATATTAGTTCTTGTCCTTGAGACTCATTATTCTAAAATATGTCTTTGAAGACTTTCTTCAAGACATTTCCATTTTGGCCAAAGTTTCCAAAATAATGATCTCGATAAGAGGCCATGGAGAGTTGTGAATCCTCTATTTGCTACCCAACTACCTTTGAATACCTCAAGCTGTACCCAATCACCACCCTATAAAGACAATAAGGAATAGAGTCAAAGCACATGATCGATATCTAAGATAACTTTGAGTACCTCAAATCCAATGATATTTGTACCATTGCCATGATGAGATTATCATTGACATATGTATAGAAAATTCGTGTCATGATCTCATAGTAAGTCTCCAATGTACTTGACTACTTTAGCAAGCATCCACATGTTAACTCTAAACATCTCATGCTTACAAATTATGAGAACTCCTGCTTGATCTAATCAACGAGTATAATATATGCCAGCATGTCCTGATTAATAATGCCTTATCTTATTAATCCTATGGCTAGAGATAGTTTTGATACAAATATAATTACACATGATAGGAATCTCACATCATGATCTCATCATGGTTTCCTTCATGCTATGTTTTATATCAAGGACTTCCATTAATTAATTTAAAATCTTATCAATTCATATAAATGAACATTAATATAATGAAAAATGCCTTTATTCATATAAATGAAATTGTACAAAAGTACTAAAGGTGATTGCCTTTAGAGCACATCTCTAACAAACTTCTACTTGCACTAAAGCTAATCGCCTTGGTATTTAATACCGTAGGCGAGTAGATGAGAATCAATTTTCCTTTGGGGAAGTGGCTTTATCAATGGATCAATAATATTTTGATTAATGGACACTTTTTCTATTTTTACATCACATCTACCTATGATCTCTTTAATCACATGGTAGCGTCTGAGCATATGTTTGGATCTTTGATGAGACCTTGTGTAACATTGTCGACCATCCATATATGCATTATCACATGCATTTCATTTGGACATATTTATTTTATAAATGTCTGTCACACGAAACACATGCATACGTAGGGATTTTAGCTAGACATATTCATGAGATAGACTTGACACGGGTCGGTTTATCGCAATAGGACCAAGTCGTACGTGTCTAGCTTTAATTTAAATAAGGACACAAGATATTGAAAATGAAATTTAATAAATGATTACTTTTGAAATAAAGGAAATTTAACATAGTTATATTAAAGTAGACAATTTGACTACATAGTATTTTGGCACTAAGTATTTGTAATTATGTAGAGAAAAGAATAATAATAATAATTAATTAATTTAATTAATTAATTATTATTTATTTAAATTATTTTAAAATAATATATCAGAAAAAAAAGTAAAAAAAAAAAGAAAAAGGAAAAACAGAATTTTAAGTCGGCAACTTTGGGATAAAAGAGGCAGATTTGGCCCTTCTACTTTTAGCAGCCATTTCTTCCTCTCTTCTTCAATTTTCTTGCAATTTTCTTCTTCAAACTCCATCATCTGGCCATACTTAAGGTAATTCTCCTCTCTTGAGTGTTAATTTTTGAGTTAAGACATAAGTTAAGCTAGGTTTATGTAAGCCAAGCAACATAGTATAATTCTGGGTTCTGTTTCAAGGGCAGTAGGTTGGCCTCCGTTTTCTTCAAGTTGTAGACCGAATCTAAAGAAACACAAAACATAAAAGTTGTAGCTTTATGTCTTAGGTTCATGGATATATAAATAGTTTTGCATGATTGGTGTCTGTAAAAAGATATGGGCATCGGACTAGAACTGGTTCTATTGAGGAACCTAGCTGAATCACTTTCTGTTTTGATTGTGTTTCTATATGATAAAATCATTATTTGAGGAATCTCAAAACATGAAAGTTGTAGATATATGTG
>CATIWF010092815.1:0-13403 GCA_949630135.1 Balakata baccata | reverse complement strand
TATGAGAAATAATTTACCAAGCTGAGTGATGGGTTTTGATCATATATCACATACATATAGCACAGCAGAAAATAAAATTTTCAAAACCTGAATCAAAGGATTTTACATGTGCCAATTAAAACTAATTTAACCAAAGAAAATTCAGAATTTATACCTTTATAATTTCTAGATTTTTCTTCAACATCTCACCTTGTTGGGTTGTAGCAAACCACAACAATCCAATCTTGGATTGTCTCTAACAATATCCACGAGAAGATGAGAGGATGAAACCACTAGGGAGATGGCTTGAACATACCTCAAAGTGCTAGCAATGGCGTATGTTCATATGAGAAGAAAATTAAACTATTTAATTTTCTTGTTGTCTCCAAAAAATTTTCTTCTTCCAAAAATTTTTCCTTGTCTATTTTCTATCTTATAGGGTCTTTTAGATCCAAAAGAAAATCAGAAAAATAGATCCAAATTGAAGAGAGGAGTAAAATTGGGAGTTATAAATAGTAAATTGGTTTAAATGGCCATTTAGGCTATTTAAGTGCCGCATGCGGGCAGCTGTGCGCCAGCGCGCATAGCAGCCCGCTTGGGCCTGCTGAGCAGGCCCAGCGGGCCCCCGAGTCATTTTTTTCCGGGATCTTATCGCGAACCGACTCAAAATAAATTTTTCATATTTTGGATCTCATCCTAACCATTTTGCTCATTCTTTACATCTACAAAGCGTGTCACCCATTAGGTTCCCGGTTATGTTGGCCACTTGAATTATCAAATAATTTAAGCAAAGCATGAGTAGTATCTAGCAACACATCATGATCTCCAATTGACTGGAAAGTCAGTGGTTTGACTATGAACCTTTCCATAGACAACAATATGTGCAACTCGTCCTTTAACCATTTTATACCCCACTAAGTTTAGAGAATGGATTTTGTGTCAGCTCCCACTAGACTGACTACGTCACACCTAGCCCAAGTGATTTTAGATCTTGTCGCTGAGACTCATTACTCAATTAGGCATGTCACTGAAGACCATCTTCATGACAGTTCCACTCTAGCCAGAGATTCCCGAGTAATGATCCCAACAAGAGGCCATGGGTATATTCTCCCTCTATTAGGAGTGGTGAATCCTCTGTTGGCTACCCAATTACCTTCGAATACCTCAAGCTGCACCTAATCACCACCCTATGAGCGACCTTTATGAGGCAACAAGGAATGGAGTCAAAGCACAGAATTAGTATCCAAGATATCCTTGAGTACCTCAAGTCTAAGGATACATGCACCATTGCTATGATGAGACAATCATTGACATTTGAATAGATAATCCATATGAATGTCTCATAGCAGTCATCCAATTTACTTGACTATTCTTAGCAAACATCCATATGTTAACGTTGAATATCTCATGCTCGCAGCTTATGAGATCTGCTGCTTGGTCTAATCAAGGAATATAACATGTCCTAGTCTATCCGGATCAATAATGTCCCATCTTGTTAATCCTATGACTAGGTTTAATTTAGATACAAACATAATTACACATGATAGGAATTTCATTATCATGATCCCATCATGATTTCCTTCATGCTATGTTTCATATCATGGACTTTTATTAATCAGTTTAAGATCTATATCAATTCATATGCAAATAAATACTAATTTAATGAAAGAATGCCTTTATGAATGTGTACACTAAGTGCTTAAGGCGATTGCCTTTTGGGTACATCTCTAACATGAGATGGGCTCAAAGGAAGTTCAAAAGCCATTTGAGGTGATCTATATGCAATTTGTCGTGTTCAAAGCCAAATGTGGCAAATTTGGAGCTTTGAAGGCAACATAGGGCTTAAAGTGCACAATCAAGGTTATGAGCAAACAATACATAAAGGGAAGGCTATAGTGAAGATCAAGGGAGACTTTCATGAAGATTCAAGTCAATTAGGCTTAATTACAAGATGTCCAAGTCCATCAAAACAAGTGAACATATTTGAAGAATCATGTGCAATGCATATGCAACTTAAAGGATCATATGCAAGGCATATGCACGACTTATGAGCAACCTTAGGAGGCATGTTGGGCTTATTATTTGGGCTTTAATATGTTATTTTAAGTCCAAATCATGTGGTCCAAGTTGTATAATCAGATTGTATCTAGCTTTCCTTTTTTCTTTCTAGTAGGATTCTCTAACAGTTTTCCTTATTTATCTAGGATTTGGGTTATTAGTTTTCATATCCCTACATTTAAGGGATTAGATTATTCCTATCTTTAAGAGATTTAGATAAGATTGATTGTAAGTCCCTATATTTAAGGGATAAGTACCTATCTTTTAAGGGATTGGGTTAGATTAGGATTAGTTTTCCTTTTCCATGAAGGAAACAATAACTTTTGGGGTATAAATAGTCCTTTGGATGCGTAAGGTAAGAAGTTAATGATTTTGAATGAATTTTGAGAGTTTTTTTCCATTCAGAGGCAAAATGCTATCTCTTTATTACCTTAAAGAATTGGTTAACTTATCAAGTTTTATGGCTTGTGGCGTTGTCATTTCTTTGTTTGCATTATAATCTTGGTTCTTGGCTACTTTTATTAGTTTTGGGACGGATTTGTTACACTTATAATCTTGGTTATTGCTACTTATTTAATTTGGATCAGATTTGCAATCGTTGGATACCATAACTCAAAGGTTTGTTTGCCTTGAATTTATTAAGGGGTTTCAAGGCATGTTCTTGGAATTCTGCATCACCATAAGTCATAAAACTTAATAAGTTAACCTATTCTTTAAGGTAATAAAGAGATAGCAATATGCCTCTCAATGGAGAAAACTCTCAAAATTCTTTCAAAATCATCAACTTCTTACCTTACACGTCTAAAGCACTATTTATACCCCAAAAGTTGTTATTTCCTTCATGGAAAAGGAAAACTAATCCTAATCTAACCCAATCCCCTAAAAGATAGGTACTTATCCCTTAAAGATAGGGACTTACAATCAATCTTATCTAAATATCTTAAAGATAGGAAAAATCTAATCTAATTCCTTAAATGTAGGGATATGACAACTAAAAACCCAAATCCTAGATAAATATGGAAAACTACTAGAAAATCCTACGAGAAATTGGAAAGCTAGATACAATCTGATTATACGACTTGGACCATATGAATTTGGAATTAAAACAACATATTGAAGCCTAACACACCTCCCAAGGTTGCCCATAAATTGTGCACATGCCTTGTACATGATCCCGTAAGTTGCACATGATTCTTCAAATTTGTCCACATGTTTTGATGGACTTGGACATCTTGTAATTAAGCCCAATTGACTTGAATCTTCGTGAAAGACTCCTTTGATCTTCACTTTAGGGTTGCCTTTGTCTATTGTTGGCTCATAACCTTGATTATAGCTCACAAAGTTCCAAATCTGCCTCCTTTGGCTTGGAACACGACCAATTGCACTTTGGATCACCTCAAAGGGCTTTTGAACTTCCTTTGAGCCCATTTGAATGATGTAAGAATCCTCCAATTCATTGATGCAAAAATAGCTCTTCATGCTTGCTATCCGTGCATACATCATTCCCCTTTTCCTCAAAAAGATTCATCCTCAAATCTTTACCTACATTAAAAGGAAAATTTACAATACAAAGCAATGAATAACCATAAAATGTTAGTACGAAGCTTTTTCTTCACCTCTCTATCTTCCTCACACAAATTTTCCATTTTCTCTCTTTGTGTTTTACTCTCATTTTTATCACTCAACAACTCTTCTTTTTCAATTCTCTTTGTAGTATCATCATAAACAACCTCAATTTTCACTTTAATCTCACTCTCTTTTGTTCCCTCATCAAGCTCACCCCATTCATGGTCTTCACTCACCACTATGAAGTTATTATTATGAGCTACAATTTCATCTTGAATGATAACACTAACATCATTAACTGTAATGGTGATAAGGAATATATACTCTCACGTACAATTTCAACTTCATTAGTATGAACACCATTCAACTCCTCATGAGCTTTACTCTTACTATCATCTTCCACTTTAAACTTGGGAACAACATCAAAATCATAATGAAAATTTGATTTTTGAATTTCACATCTTCTTAGTTCTTTTGAAATTCACTTACTAGAGATGCTTTGTCTTTCTTTTTTCTTTCTCTTCTAGATCTATCATCATCAAAAGGATCAAAATAACCTTTTTCCTCATGAGACCAGAACCTTCCAATGCTTCAATCTAACTTTTGTGATCGCTTATCTATTTGGTCTATTATTTCACTTATCTTATCCTCTAATATTTAACTGTAAGATTGAACAACTTCCTTTGGCACATAGTCACCATGTTCCTTATGCCCACTACTATCACCTTTAATTGACATTTATATAGCTGTAAGAAATGATTAGTGGAGAAATAAAGTCATCACAATTACTCCCCTGTATGTTTACACTCAATTAATGTAAATTCCCTTGTGTTTCATACAATAAATGGCTTTTACCCTTTTTTGAGCTCACCACTCTTACCTTTTTACCCCTCAAAGATTGTTCTCAACATTACATTTAAGAACTGAAAATCAAATCAAATAAAATGTAGGTGAGTCTATGCTAAGAATTAACAATGAAAACCTAACAAGGATGAATGGGACAAATACTAGAGGCAAAATTGATATGTAAAGAAAATATAAATGTAACACCTTATACTTATGGATATCACTTATACTTATATCATGTTGTCGTATATTGCATATAATGGAACATATTCCTGTTTATAATGAGGGATAAATTTTTTTTTTTTTTTAATCATATAACATTATCAATTTGCAACATTTGACAGCTCAGCTAAGCATCACATCCTGATTATAAACCTAATATATCACATATGTTAACAATTCAGACATTATGTTCAATTATTTCAGTTACAAAGGTTAAAGACAAATACACATTTACACACTATTACATATTTACTAATTTATACATATGCGGATAGACAACCCAAATTACAAATGTCATGTTCCTATACATATGTGCAATGCAAGGAGAGAGATTGGTGAGGCTCGGCCGATGACTTGTGATCCATATCCTCTATATGGTATGCACCTCTAAATTGAGCTAATTACTCTTCTCTGCCTGAAAGATGATGCAATTTGATGAGTTGCAACTTAATGAGAATAATTATCAAAAGCTTTCTAAAGTACTAAGTCAGTCACAATTACAAGTAGTAATTGTCATTCATACACATTTTGCATGTTATTCTATTTATCAATATCATATGAATATAAATAATATTAAATTATGTAAATATTTCATTTGCTTATACTTATGCTTATGTAATTTTCTTTTTGTTGTGACCAGGCTAAACAGACACTATCCCGAGTTTCCATGTAAACATTTGCATTTGCTAGCTAGCTTGATCATTTGTAACATTTGCACATTTGTTAGGCCATAGGCCTTTTCTTTTGCTTTTGAACATTTGTTTGGGCCATAGGCCTCTTCTTTTGCTTTACAATGCCATTTAGCTAGTCACAATGCTTTTTTAAGTCCATATGCATATGCATTTGTAATAATCATTATACATTTCAGTTAACTTTTGCCTTATATAAAGAAAATGTATACATGTAATCCAAACATGTACTTTACATCCAATATTGTCTCAATGGCCATATCATAGCAACCATGTAATTCAAATAAAGCAAATCAAGTCACATTACACGTAGCAAGTAATAATCATAGTACACGTAGCACGTACCAAAGAATTCATTTGATAATTAAACTCACCTTTTCTTTTGCTACTAAACCTCTAACTTACTGTCTTTCACTTCCTTGAGGCTTTCCAATATGCTGTGGACCTAATTGATTGTATACTTGGTCAATTGGTAGCTAAATAAACTTAGTGAAACTTAAATAAATTGAAATATGCATTTTAAGAATCACTAACTAATATTTGGTCTAATGGCAGTGTGACCTTCATGTATTTATTAGTTTATAACTGTTTCTATACTTGTCCAATTTATATGATTCTTATTTTTAATTAAAGCTAACATGTAGTGCTACAACATATCTAATTTTCATAACAATTGGACCACTTTGGAATATTTTATGCAATTTATAATCATGTTCTATTCTCTGCCCTGTTTTTAACTTTAGGAAGTTTTGGAACACCAATTTTGTTTCTTCATATCTTACAACGTGTAATTTATATTTTAATGAAACTTAGTATACACATAGATATGTCCAAATGGAACATTTTTCATGTTTACAACTTTCATCCATTCTACCTCTAGGGTTCTCATATGGTAGGGTAATTTCGACTAGTCAGAAACAGGGCTGACATCCGGATCAATCAGATTTGTGAAGGCTATAACTCACAACATACATAACATATTGAGGTGAAATTTGTGCCAACATTTAACTAAGACCTTTACCTATAACTTTCATGTTTTGACCATTTATAGATTATGTCTATAAAGAACTCAAAATTGGTAAAAAACGAACTGGATCTGCCCAGGACACTAAGCAGGCAGCTCAAATATGGAACAGGCATGACTCTCTTGCTTATAACTCAACATCCGCCCATAATCTGGTCCTAAACTTTTGTATGTAACTAGACAACACATATATCTACAACTTTTATGTTATGAGTTTCCTCAAATATCGAATCTATCATATAGAAATAGAATTAAAACGGTAGATAATTCAGCTAGGTTCCTCAATGGAATCAGTTTAAGTCCGATACCAATATCTTTCCACAGACACCAAATCATGCAAAACCATTTACATAGCTTAAACCTAAGACATAAAGCTACAAGTTTTATGTTTTACACATTTCCAAAATCAGTCTCTATGGTTATGAAAATCGAGTTGCAAAACACTGCTTGTGGCAGACTCTAATCAGTCATAATGAACACTTAAACAATAAGAGATGATTACTTATCAATTCCAAACTAATTAAGGTTGAATTTCTTGCAACAACTGAGTAAAAGAAGGAACAGAAATTTGGTTGATATGGTCTAGGAGAAGAAGGGCAGAAATGGAGCAAAGAAATTGTGAGAGAGGGAGATAGGGCCGGCAGAGTTTTGAGCCAAAAGTAGCCGACTCAACTTTTTTTACCTTTTTTTTTTTAACTTTTATGATATTTAAATAATAATTAATCAATTAAATTAATTATTATTATTATTATTATTTTCTCTACATAATTATATGTACTTAGTGTCAAAATATTATCTAGTCAAGTTGTCTGCTTTAATTAATTTAACTATACCAAATTTCATTTATTTCAATTTTCATCATTTTATTTAATTTCATTTTCAATATCTTGTGTCCTTATTTAAATTATCATTAGACATGTACGATTTGCTCCTTTTACGATAAACCGACTCATAGCGAGTCCACCTCGTGAATACGTTCACGCCAAAATTCCTACTATGCATGTGTTTCGTGTGAAAGACATATATAAATTGAATATGTCCAAATGTAATGCGTGTCATAATGCATGTGGGAAAGTCGAGGGTGCTACATTCTTTATCTTTTTCACTGACTTTCCCTACCTTATTTGCTTTTTCAACACTAACAGCAAAGGTGAACAACTAAGAGAAATCTTTAAACTGGTGTGAAGCCACCAAGACTCAGCTATAGCTGCACACCTACATGCTCAAGCTTTCTACATTTATCACTTTCATCTCCTAGGAGTCCAGCTGCACACCTACTCAGCCTGGTTAACTCCCGTTCATAATCTATAACAGTTATCCTTCCCTGTTGCAAATTGAGAAATTCTAGCTTTTTCTCATTCATATACACCTGGGGCACAAATTGCTTCTTAAACTCTACTAAGAAAAACTCCCAGGTCTGCTCTACAAGGGTCTATGATTTCCCCAAAATAGCTTCCCACCACTCATAACAAGCTCTTGTAAAAGAGAAACAGTGTACTTCACCTTTTGATCCTCTGTACTCTCAAGCTATACCATTACCCTTTCTGTCTTTTCCAGCCAAAACTCAGCTGTAGCTGTGTCATCATCCTTACTACCAACAAAATTTGTTGCCCAATATTTCCTCAACTTATCATACTGTAGCTTCGGTGGTGGCGGAGGTGGAGACGAGGGTGGTGGTGGCAGTGGCAGTGTTGGTGCTACTTGTACTAACTACTGCAAAAGAGTTGCCAAATTCTACAACAATGGGTCTTGAGCTTGACTAGCTAACCAAACTAAAAGCTCTTATGAATGAGAAGCACCTTTTGGCTCAAGCATACTAGCTTGACTCGACTGATCTTGAGCCTCATCATCCGTAGGACTCCTGCTCCCTAAGATATCATGTGGATCACCTTCCATACCAACTTGAATACTTAAGAGTTGACAAGACAAACCCTCCTCGGAGTCATATAGGACAATCTAGGTTCGCATGATATACCTAGACCTGCTTAGGTCTAGAACCACCTAAACCAAATCTCTGATACTAAAACTGTAACTGCTCTTGATATAACTAGAATCCTATCTAATTATACCGAAGGATATTACTATGCATGAACTTAAAACATGATAAATTTGAAACCTGTTAATGCCTCATAGCCATGATGACTTAGTAAAGAAAACATCCATGTATGAAATATAAAAAACTTCCTTAAATTACATACACTGGCTTCACTAGCCAAAAATTTTACCAACTTTATGAGAAGTTACAAATTTACATGTTCTTCATGCTCTAGGCATGTACAAATGTAAGTACTCCCACCCTTTTAAATACAAAGCAAAATCAAAAGTAAGTATGAACATATCACCACCCCTATGATTGTCCCCAGCTCCCTAGTGGTTTGTCTTTTTGTCAACTCTTTAAGCAATCTACAACCTACGTGGGAGATAAAACATCCACACGTTAAGCAATCTTGCTTAGTGGTACATATAACCATATAACCATAAAATCCACATGTATGCATATATATACCACACAAGCATACATTTCTTACTATAACACCTTATACCTATGGATATCACTTATACTTATATCATGTTATTGTGTATTGCATAGAATAAGGCAGTCTTATTTATAATGTGGGATAAAATTTTTTTTTTTTTAAATCATATAACATTATCTCTGTGCTATATCTAACAATATTCCATAATATCACAGCCTGACTGTAAACATAATATATTACATATGCAGATATACAGCCTAAAACATATATGTCATGTTCTTATACATATGTGTAATGCAAGGAGAGAGATTGGTGAGGCTTGGCCAGTGACCTATGATCCATGTCTTCTATAAGGTATGCACCTCCAAAATGAGCTAATTACACGACTCTTCTTGAAAAATAATGTAATTTGATGAGTTGCAACTCAATGAGAATAATTATCAAAGGCTTTATAAAGGACCTAGCAATTCATAATCACGAGTAATAATTTCCATTCATATGCATTTTACATGTCATTCTATTTATCAATATCACATGAATATAAATAATATTAATTCATGTAAACATTTCATTTGCTTATGCTTATGTCATTTTCTTATTGTTGTGACTAGGCTAAACAAACACTGTCCCAGGTTTCCATATGAACATTTGCATTTGCTAGCCAGCTTGATCATTTGTAACATTTGCACATTTATTAGGCCATATGCCTTTTCTTTTGCTTTTGAATATTTGTTTGTGCCATAGGCCTCTTCTTTTGCTTTTCAATGCTATTTAGCTAGTCACAACGCCTTTTAAGTCTATATGCATATGCATTTGCAACAATCATTATACATTTCACTCAACTTTTGCCTTATATAAAGAAAACCTATACATGTAATCCAAACATGTACTTTACATTCAATGCAGTCTCATTGGCCATATCATAGCAATCATAGCAATCATGTAGTTCAAATAAAAAAAATCAAGTCATATTACACGTAGCACGTAATAATCACACGTACTAAAGAAATTGTTTGATAATTAAACTCACATTTTCTTTTGATATTGAACCTCTAACTTACTGTCTTTCACTTCCTTGAGACTCTCCAATATGCTGTGGACCTAATTGAATGTATACTTGGTCGATTGGTAGCTAAATAAACTTAGTGAAACTTAAACAAATTGAAATATGCATTTTAAGGACCACTAACTAGGGTTTGGTATTATGGCAATGTGCCTTCATGTGTTCAGTAACTCATAACTTTTTCTATGCTAGTCCAATTTGTATGATTCTTCTTTTTAATTAAAGCTAACATGTAGAACTATAACATATCTAAAATTCAGAATAATTGGACCATTGCGTAATTTTTTAAGCAATCTATATGCATGTTCTGTTTTCTGCCCTGTTTCTACCCTTAGGCAATTTTTGGCCACCAAATTTTATTCTTCATATCTCACAACGTGTAAGTTATATTTTTATGAAACTTATGCACATAATATGTTAAAATAGAACATTTTTCATGCTGACAACTTTCATCCATTCTGCTTCTAAGGTCCTCATATGGTAAGGTACTTGTAACTGATTAGAAACAGGATTGGCATCTGGACTAGTATGAATTGTGAACGCTATAACTCACAACCTACATAACATATCGGGGCGCTTTTTGTGCCAAAATTTAGTAAGACATATACTTATAACTTTTTTATTTGACCATTTACAAATTATATCTACAAGAAGCTCAAAATTGGCGAACAACTAACTGGACCTACATAGGACACTAAACAGGCAACTCAAATGTGGAACAAACATGATGCTTTTGCCCATAACTCAACATCCACCCACGATCTGGTCCTAAAATTTAGTATAAAATAGATAACACATATATCTACAATTTTCATGTTTTGAGTTTCCTCTAGTATTGACTCTATCATATAGAAAAATAATCAAAACAGTAGATGATTGAGCTAGGTTCCTTAATTGAATGAGTTCAAGTCTGATGCCAATATCTTTCCACAGACACCAAATCCTGCAACACTATTTATATATCCATAAACCTAAGACATAAAGCGACAAGTGTTATGTTTGACACCTTTCTAGAATCATATCTATGGCTTTCAAAATCGAGTGTCAAGACACTACTTGTGATAGACCCTAATTAGTCATAATGGACACTTAAACAAGAAGAGATGATTACTTGCCAAGAACAAACTTGCAAAGGCTGAATTTGCTGCAAAACTTAAGTGAAACAATGAAGAAAAGAAAGCTCTTATGGGGGAAGAAGAAGAAGAAACGGACTAGGGAGAAATGGCTCTTCAAACTGTGTGAAAAGGCATAATAGGTAGCAATGGATAAGCCAAAGCTACCTTGCCTTATCCTTTCTTCCTTTTTTTTTTGTTTTTTTAACTTTTTTATTTTATTATTTAATTAATTTTATTATTTTCTCTACTCTTTTTACATGTACCTAGTCAATGCCAAAAATGTCATCTAGCCAATTGTTCAATCTAAATAATTTAATTATGCCAAATTTCATTTATTTCAAATTTAATCATTTTATTTAATTTCATTTTCAATATCTTATGTCCTTTTTTAAATTATAACTAGACACATGCGACTTACTCCTATTGCGATGAACCGACTCATGGCAAGTTTACCTCATCAGCACATTCTAGCTAAAATTCCCATGTATGCGTGTGTTTCATGTGAATGACATTTATAAGATGAACATGTTCAAAATGTAATGCGTATCATAATGCATGTGGGAAAGTCGAGGATGTTACAGGAGACATGCTGTGAGATTATCATATGGATGCTCTATACATATGTCAATCATAATCTCATCATAGCAATAGTGCAAATATCTTTAGACTTGAGGTACTTAAAATTATCTTGGATACTAATCTGTGCTTTTGGCTCCATTCCTTATTGCCTCAAGAGAGGTCGCTCATAGGGTGGTGATTGGGTACAACTTAAGGTATTCAAATGTAGTTGGGTAGCCAATAAAGCATTCACCACTCCAGTTGGAAGGCGAGTATACCTACGACCACTTATCAGGGATCATTACTCAAAAAACTTTAGCTTAAGTGGGAATTTCTTTAAGAAGGTCTTCGAAGTCATATCTTTAAAACTAATGAGTTTCAATGACAAGTACTAACATCACTTGGACTAGATGTGATGTAGTCAGTGTAGTGGGAGCTGACACTTAGACCATGCTCTAAACCGAGTAGGGTATAGTGAGGGTGAAAGGACAAATCGCACGGATATTATCTATAGAAAGGTTTGTAGTCAAACCACTGACTTTCTGGTCAATTGGGAGCCATGATGTGTTGCTAGATATTGCTCATGACTTGCTCGAGATTAAGTGTTGATTTAAGTGGCCAACATAAGTGGGAACCTAATAGGTCACACGCATTGAAGGTGCGTAGAGTAAGTAAAATGAGCTTTTGAATTGGATCAAAAACTGAGAAAGAAAGGCCTAGTCTAAGCAATGTCCCAGGCGGGAAAAAGGTTTCCTAAGTGGGACACAAGCCACTCTTGTCATGGGCGGGAAAGTCCAGCTCGCATTTGGGAAATGATACTGGACTAAAATGGCACTATGTCCTTATCTGGATATGGGATGTCATGATTGGGAACCACCCATTTTAGGCACATCCTGACTGGGAAATGTGTTTTCCTACTAAGACAAATGTTAGAAAGGAAACCTAATCTGAGTAGGATTCTCTAAATGAGGGTTCTAAATCCTAATCGTTCAAGGACTATAAATAGTCATTTTCTGACCTGAAACAATAGCTGCCACTCTAGAGAACAAAATTGTTCTTTCTCCCTCTTTTCATTCACCTTCTTATGCTAGCACAAAGGATTGTGAAGCACCCATAACCTCCAAAAGGTTTTCTTCTTCATATCCTTCGCGTGGACATCCATTAGAGGTGATCCAAGTAAGGATTACTGTAATTTGCTACAACCCGGTAAGGCAAATGGAAGAACAAAACACTATAAGAAAAGCAGTTTTTAGTGATAGAATAATAACGAGAGTACTTAAAAACTTCCACTGAATGTAGTGAAGGTATAAAAATACCCTCATTAAAAGCATAACAATCAATGAAAGGATTTGTATCCCATAATTATTAGTATAGATAGCCTCTCATTAATGAGTTAGTGCCAAAAGAAAAATTTTTTTGCCCTACTTTCACTCCTGTTAAAAAAGTTAAAAATTATTTTTATTATTTTTTAAATTAGACTTCAACTACTACAACTACATCTAAATTCAATTTATAACTAAAGTCGTTATAGGCTTTCAAACATATAAATTATACTAAATTCATCAATCAAGCATTCTAAATTCAATTACTATAACTATAACTTCAAGCCTACAAGGCTAACAAATATTAATCAATATCAACTCAAATTCAATATTTCACATGAAGGGTTTTGATCATGTATCACATACATATAACGCAGCGGAAAATAAAAATTTTCAAAAACCCGAATCAAAGGATTTTCATGTGCCAATTAAAACTAATTTAATCAAAGAAAATTCAGAATTTATACCTTTATAATTTCTTGAT
>CATIWF010092806.1:0-27402 GCA_949630135.1 Balakata baccata | reverse complement strand
AGATAATGAAGTAGATAAAATCATTTATGGCATGCATGAACATTGGTCCACATACATCTATATGTACAAGGTCCATCAGTCCTTTTGCATGTTCATCCTTTTTCACTAAGAAGTGATTCTGTTAACTTGCTTAGCAAATGAAATTCACATGTGTTGCATGATTCACAATCAAATGACCCTAAGTTAACATAACTCATCATGTGATTCTCTTTTATATGCCCGAGTTGACAATGCCATAATTTATGGTTTTAGGTCATCAACCCTTTAAATTTAATATTGAGGATAGAATCAAACATTCAAAAATCATAAACTCTATTGCATAATGTTTTAGTTTCATAAGGATTTTCATTTGACACACTGAACAACAATTGTTTTTAATAGTCAAATGAAGAACTTTTGTTTAACTATTAAACAAAATTATATTCTTTATTCATAAACTAAAATAAAATTGCAATTGTTTAAACCTTTAAACAAGCTTACTAGAGAGTGTTGAAACTTAAGCCTCTATAGCTATTGCTGCAACTATTGCTATATGGCCAATGTGCACAATTTCGACTCTCATTTCTTAAGCTTTCTATCGTTTCTTTAATCTTGCATATCTAGCATATGTGAGACCTACATGCAATATCTAATATCCATATGTTATTATAAGAAACAATGTTATCCTCTTTATTAAATTTACTTGAAGTAGAAGTTGCATCTATATGCATTCTCTTCTGCTTCTTGAAAAACTCAAAATAAGCTTTGTTATTTCATTTTCATTTTGCAACTTTTGCTATAATGGAAGTACATTTTAAGATGCCTCTCTACTTTTTTCTTTTATCTATAATGCATGTTACATTTTAGATCTCCCTTCTATCATCTTGAAGAGGTAGAGCAATTTAGATATCTCATATCACTCAGTGTGAGCTTGCTCATTGGCCATCTCTCTAAGATGATACATAATGGTTTTACATCCATTTCATACTACTTTAGAAGTTTGAACAACTTAGGACCAATCCATTGTTATTCAAGTACTTCTTATATGCAAATTGTTCATAATATTTACATCTCAAGCATTAAGGGAAGGAAAATAGCTATTCCGAAACTTTGACAACCCTTTGGATTTGTGAACCATTCTCAGTTTTATGCTAGTCAAGGAAGCTTAGGTTAGTCAAAATGTATGACTCATGATTACGCTTTGATTCACATTGAATAATATGATTTGAATGACCTAGATGTAAAGATCGAGATTGTAGAAGTGTGTACATGAATGAATGCATGATATTAGGTCTTTAATAAAATGCATTATGGCTCCCACTATTTTATTGCAAACCCAGAGCCCTTACTATGGATCCGGGAGAATTTATATGTAAGTCCTCCTAGTTTGTCAATATCCAATTTGCTAAGAATGACTTTAAGGCAACTCAACAAACCATCCTTAGTTTAGTTGGTAGGTATCTGATTCATACCAATTGCATATCCATGCGACTATCAAATCTTGTGCTATCAACTAATTGATGTGTGCACACACATTGGGCTATAAACTTTTGATATGTGCACATCTCATGTACACTTACCCAACTTCACCTCCAATACTTATTGACCTTGGCACAAATCCAACAAATCGATGATATTGGTTAAGTCCAACCCATTAATCGTGAAATCTAATTTCAATGGTTCGAACATATTCTTATAGAGTAAGCTTGAGGCAACTCAACAACTCTAACTCTAGAAGAACTCTAGTTCTCCTCATATTAATGGAAGGCGTAAACATAATTATTTATTTAGTGAGGGATTTTGTTAATTTAGTCTCATCGTGTTATTATTGCATGCTTTTATATATCATACATTCATCACATGAATATATAAAGATAGTTACATTAACTATATGGCATGATTATGGAGATACCAAAGTCAATCTCTTGAGCCAAATAGAGATTGACTAGGTCTTACTTAGGTATATGCATGAATTACAACCCAAAAATAGAAATCAAATTCCTACTTCTAAGTCTTTTTGTTTATGACACCATCTCCTTTGCTTTTTGCTCCTTTGCATCTCGATTCTATCCTAATCCTATGTAATCTAATTACATATTTCAAAAATAGAAAACCTCAATTTACATTTGAGGGGAGTAAGATGAGAAAAGAAAAGAAATACATGAGAAAGAAGAGGTAGGCAGGGACACGCAAGCCCTATTTACCATAAAATAAAATTTATGCATGCTCAATTGCATTGGGTCTAAGTCCATAATCATCAATCATGTCTTTCCATACACCCCTAGCATGCAGTCTCTAATGTATAAAATTAAAATAAAATAGGTAGTGGTGATTTTAGATTGCAAATTTGAAAGTTGATTCAACACTTGAACCGAAATTGTCTACTTTTGTTGTTTCGGTCAATTTAATTTTGTATGTCATTTTTATGTGGAATTTAATAATTGATCAAATTAAATTAAATTTCATATTTTTAGAATTAATTCAAAATTAATTTACCTTAAAATCAAATTATTATGATGTCAAAAATTAAAAAATTTAATTTTAACATAAATATCACTTTCTACTCATACTAGATATGTTATTTGCTCAACTTAAATTAATTCAAAATTAATTTCCAAAAATTCTCAAAAATTTCACAACCTCAAATCATCATTATAAGCATCTTTAGGTCAACTAAAGTCCATCAAAATAATTTTGGCATAGGCCAAAATTATAAAAGAAAAAATGAACCAACACAAAAGGCGCTCAAAATGACCCATTTGCAGTCTATAATTAATTTGGAAATCTAAATTCGGGCAAATTGATTTTGGCATGTATCTAACATCAAAATAACATATTTTTAATCATATAAAAATTATTTTAAGGTGCTGAAAATGAAATATTCATATATAAAAAAAAGTCAAACAAAACAGTCCTGCTAGGTACTCTTAACAGACCTGTTTTGGTATTTGTTTAAAAAATTAATTAAAATTTTTTTAATTAATTATTGGACACTTCCAGAGACTTATACTCATTCTCAATATATCTAAATAATTTTTTCATAATCAAATTATAAGAAAAATATGAACAGCCCCAACAATTAATCCAAATAACATCACATGTTCATCAACAATGCAATTTTCAGCAATATTGTAATAAATTTGAAATTAATTATTTGAATCATATTCAAACCATTTTTCAATCAATATAATCATCCTCAATCATCTCATGATCAGATCATAGAAAGAAAAATATGTAAAACAACTTTTACTAATTAATTTCAATTTTACAATCCAAAAGATCTAAAATCATCAAACCATGCAATCCAATTGTACCTTAAATTAAAATTAATTTTAATGGGCACAAGAGGGCTCTGATACCAATGTTGGATTTTAAGGATATATCTCATATACAAAATATCAGCAGAAACAAAAAAAAAATCAAAATCTGAATCATAGGATTCTACTTGTGCCATTAAAACTAATTTAACAAAATCATACTTGGTAATTATACCTTTAATTTCTTGAACCAATTCTACAAATTTCCTTCTTGTTGGGTGTTAGTAAACCACAACAATCTAATCTTGAATTGTCTCTAATGATAATCTACACAGAAATGGAAGAAAAAAACCACAAGGATAATGGTTTGAATACACACAATGTGCTAGCATTGTGTATGTTCTTTGAGAGAAATTCTAAGAAAATTAACTATTAATTTTCTATGGTGGCTCATAACTTTTTCTAATGAAAAATACTATATATAGGTGTTTCCAAACATCCTAGGGTTGGGAAAATTACCAAAATAGGTTTAAGGGCCAATTCTGCCAGTACCTGCGCGCTGGGCTTGCCTAGCGAGCAGGCACTGACCTGCCATGGGCCCGCGACTCTCTCGAATAATTTTTTTGGATTTTTTTTCTTATGATCTCATCTAAGACCATTTTACTCATTTTTCACACCTCCAATGCGTGTGACCCATTAGGTTTTCGATTATATTGGCCACCCGAATTAGCAATTAATTCGAGCAAGTCATAAGCGGTATTTAGCAACACATCATGACCCCTAATTGATCGAAAAGTCAATGGTTTGACTACGAACCTTTTCATAGAAAACAATATATACAATATGTCCTTTCACCATTCTATACCCCACTTGGTTTAGAGCATGGATTATGTGTGAGCTTCCACTAGACTGACTACGTCACACCTAGCCCAAGTGATGTTAGATCTTGTCCTTGAGACTCATTACTCTATTAGACATGTCACTGAAGACTATCTTCAAGACGTTTCTATTATGGCCAGAAATTCCCCGAGTAATGATCCCAACAAGAGGCTGTAGGTATACTCTCCCTCTATCAGGAGCGGTGAATCCTTTGTTGGCTACCCAATTACCTTTGAATACCTTAAGTTGTACCCAATCACCACCTTATGAGCGACCTCTAAGAGGCAACAAGGAATGGAGTCAAAACACATAATCAGTATCCAATATATTCTTGAGTACCTTAAGTCTATGGATACATGCACCATTATAATGAGACTATCATTGACATTTGAATAGATAATCCATATGATTGTCTCATAACAGGTCATCTAATGTACTTGACTACTCTTGGCAAGCATCCATATGTTAACTTTAAACATCTCATGCTCACAACTTATGAGATCTATTGCTTGATCCAATCAAGAAATATAACATGTATTAATCTATCCGCATCAACAATGTCCCGTCTTGTTGATCCTATGAATAGGAATAATTTAGATACTAACATAATTACACATGATAGGAATGTTATTATCATGTTCCCATCATGATTTCCTTCATGCTATGTTTCATATCATGGACTTTTATTAATCAGTTTAAGATCTATATCAATTCATATGCAAATGAATACTAATATAATGAAAGAATGCCTTCATGAATGTGTACACTAAGTGCTTGAGACGATTGCCTTTTGAACACATCTCTAGCAGACATTATATGTAGTGTAGGTATTATGGTCGCACCATACATACACCATACATAGTGTAGATGAGCAGACTTTATAAGTAGCAATCAAAATTGATAGATCTCTGGAATGACTAGCGATCATTGTGCATCCGAACTAACTCCGTATGCCAAAAAAAAAGGTAATAGAAAATATAATATGAAAAAGGTAACTGGTATTCTTGAATTTTTCTTGTATAACGTACTATTGTTAGCTTAGTTTATGAATAATTAAATCAATCTAATTTAAACAATGAATTTCATTTTTTTTTAATTATTTCCTTGTATTAGTAATCTTGTTTGAGTGATGGGGCAAATAATAAAAATGTTTTTTAAGACATGCAATAGTTTGATTCAATTTTTTTTCCTAACTATCCATTTTCGTTAAATAAGGAGGGGTAATCGTTTCAAAAAAAATAATGAGGGGTAATTTTTTGTCTTTTGTGGCCCGAAATCACCCTCTAGACATCTTTTTATCAATTTACTTCTAAAATAAATAGCTATTCCACATCAATATAGATTTTTTATTTGTTTTATTTTTTTTGATTTCGTCGTCTTGTTTCGGCATTTGGTTTTTTATCGTTTTATTACAACGTTTTGTTTTCCGTCTTGTTGTGGCATTTTATTTTTGTGTGGGTGATTCAGCCGGACAAAAGCATATTCGATCCAACAAAGATAACAAATCAGATTATGGTCATTAGTATGTTGTAGAACTAAAGTCATATGTATTCTAGTCATTATAGTATTATCAAATTTGTACGCATTGAGTCGATTTATTATGCTATAAATTTAGTTACTCTAAAATTTTCATTGTTTCATCTCTATAGTAGCAGATTTGTATATATATTTTTATCGATGTATTGCTAATTTGAATTAATTAAATTATTTTCCTTTGAAAAAAACATGCAATAGTTTGTCGTTATTGGTTTCATTAATTTGATTTTGCTTTGAGATGAGAGTCAATTAGCCATCCATTACATTATTTTGTGGATTACTTGGTAATTCTATTATCGGTTCAAGTCTAGACAAAAATATAGAAAAAGAAAAGACAACAGTAAGAAGCTGAAGCTGGAAAAAGAAAAAATGCAATGCTTCATTTGTGCGTTAATTTAATAGACGGTTATTAAATTTTTTATTACTTGCAATAAAATCACTATTTTTTTCGTTACACAAAAATAACTAAAATTTACTTAATTTATTTTCATAAAAATTATTTTCAGTCAGTTGGCAATTGGAATGCTGAGGCGACATACAAGATGGCCACCAGAGTCATCCAACATCAGTTGCCACGACAATTGCTACGTCAACAAAAACACTATGTCAAATACCATGCAAATAACTTGTCAATAATTTCATAAAATTGTATGATGTCAATCCTCATGTGACAGACCTAATATGAGAATGATGATGTGTCATGATTAATTTCACTAGTAGTAACTGAACTTTACTTCACTTGCTATAAAATCACCAAATTTTTTTCGTAAAAGAAAACAAAATTTTGTTTATATTTCTCTTAAATAACTTCCAACTAAATTTGAATATATTGTTCCTTTTTTGAAAAATATGATTCATGGTGACTCTAGTAACAATATTTTTTTTCTACAATGTTAGATTTGAGACTAATTTTTCTCCTATAACTGTTAATGTCAGTAAATATTGAATATGGGTCTGACTCATTTTTTTTGCTATTGTTAGTTTTTCATAGTAAAGTCAGATTTCTTATTAATCATGTGAAATGAAAATAAAAATTTGTTTTTTTACGAAAAAATTCAGTGATTTTACAACAAGTGAAGTAATATTCAATAAGCACTAACAAAATTAATCATGACATGTCATCATTCTCCTATTGAGTCTACCACGTGATGGCTGACATGGACAATTGCTGATGTGGCATCTATGTGGCATCTAACTTGACATTTTTGCTAATGTGGCATCTGACATATTATTATAGCTAACGTGGCAGCTGATGTTGCCGATGGCCACATCATATGCCACCTCAACATTCCGATTCTTAATTGACTAGAGACCTTTTTGTGAAACTAAAATAAAGTTCAGTGATTTTTACGCAAGAAAAAAAAGGTTAATGATTTTGTGGCAAATAATAGAAAGTTTAGTAGTCATGCAATTAATCCCTTCATTTGTATTTGTAACAAAAAATAAAAATACTAATTTCACTTTTAAATATATACACTAGTATAGAAAAAAGATCTTTTATGTTTGTTTTTTGTGTCAGATAAGTCTATATAGAACACTCTATAAGAAGAAAATACATTTGATAGGCGGATCAGATGCATCTGACTTGGTCCAAAACGTATTTGACTATTGTCAGATGCATTTGTTCCATAGGAAACAAACGAATCTGACCAACCTAGATGCATATATTTTGCCTGATGTGCTTGTTTTTCCTTATTTATTTATTTTATTTATTATTATTATTATTATTATTATTATTAAACAATATCAAATTTACACTTCAAATTGAGCTATAATAGGCCTTCCAACATCTACATTACAACTTCAACACATAAGCTATTAAAAGCTTTTTCCGATAACTTCAACTCACAAGCATACTGTAATCATTTATAGAAAATAATTCACAAACTCAACAATTCATATTCCAACTTCCATTATACATAATTTCATCACAATGAAACATTTCAAATTGCAATTAAAACAAGTGTACTTAATTTTACAAATTTAAATCTCAAGTATCAATCTAACATATAGAAAAATATTCTTATCTATGTACACTCACTTAGAAAAAAATCCGACCATATTTCTCTAATTTCATCTATAAATCCGACCATACCTCTTGAATTTTATCTATTTGTGTCTGAGTATGTGCTTCAGTTTGAAAAGTCTACAAGACAAATTAAACACCAAAATAGAAAACTTGAAACTATAAATTGCATAACTAGTATTATAAATAAAAGACATCTTAGCTATTGACTCATATACATATTTTTCTTACGATAAAGGTGGCTAAGAGATAGAAACGTCTGTTGACTTATATACACATTTTTCTTACAATGATTTAACAATTATATATTGCATAACTAGTATTAGAAATAAAAGACACCTTAGCTGTTGACTCATATACACATTTTTCTTACGATAAGACTGGCTAGGAGGCAAAAAATCTAGTAACTCATATACACATTTTTTTGCAATAATTTAAATGTTGGTCTATTATGTTGTCTTCACAAATCGGACACAATTTTGCACCTTTCACAATGTACCTAGATAAGTAACTATAAGCTAGAAAATCATTTATAGTGCAAAATATCATGGCATACAAGGTAAACACGTTTTCAGTATATGTATTATACACCGACATACCTTTATCCCACAACCGTTTCAAATCATCAATAAGTGGTTTAAGGTAAACATCAATATCATTTTCCAATTATTTGGTCCTAATATTAACATCAAAAACATTATATACTTGCATTTCATAGTCAACCAAGGAGGCATATTGTAAACCATAAGGAGAACTGGCCATGTTTTATGTTAAGTGCTCAGTGTGACATGAGGGTTTATTCCATCCATGCATAGTCCGAGCCTCAAATTCCTTACTTCACCACCAAATTTAGGAAATATAAAATCAATTATTCTCCACTATGGAGAATCTGCAAGATATCTGAGTTTGTCATTTTATTTCCTATCTTCTGCATGCCACCTCAAATTTTTTGCATCTTTCGTATTTTCAAACAGGAGTTTGGAAATAATACCATAATACTTTAGTTGGAGGCTTTTTCTTATCCAGAAGATACTTTTCCAAGCTTATAGCACGATGCCCCATACCTAGGACACTCATGCAAGTCCTTATACTTATTTTGGTACAATACACAGTTATTCGGATATGCATGTATCTTGTTATAATACATGCCCATGGGACACAACATTTTCTTAGCCTCATAGGTCGACGTGGAAAACTTATTTTCCTCCGAAAGCATCTCTTGTAAAAGTTGTAATAACTCCATGAAACTCTTATCGTTCCATCCATTTTCGGTCATATTGCATAGTTTCAACACGGGCGATAACTTTGTGAACTTAGTGCAACTAGGATACAAAGACTTATCGGCATCACAACATAATCTATCAAGGTCTTCCAGCTTTTTCACAAAATTCTTCGTATCATGTATCATCTCATCCAAACAGGTTATATCCATCGTGTGTAACCTCCCTTAAAATCACAATGTATTATATGAATTTTCACAATCTAAACATTACAATATGTTTTCATGTTGATACAGTCAACACATAGACATGTAATCGTTGATTATTTCTTCATTATCTGATTTTCTATCACCATTCTAATAAATTTCTCAACTGCATTCATAAATTCAACTATATTCCATCTACCATATATCCAACTTGGATCCATATCCAATCACAGAAAGAAATAAAATTTAAAACAAATCACATTACTTCCAATTAAGGTAAACATTATTTTTTAGGTCCTTATCACTCCAACTTAATCCATCCTTAAACATCAAATCTCACTAGCGAATGCATATCTAGTTTTCAATCCTAAGAAAAATTAGGCAGTATTTTCCCTCAGTTCTCCAAGTACACAATATAAATATAATAATTTATTCACATATATACCCAGAGAATATTAAGGAAATGACACTGATATTTTCCTTAAAACCAAAAATCATTTAGGCATCCACATCCAAAGTGAGATTCAACTTAACGAATACTCTCAAACCGGAGACTGTTTAAGACTTACTCCTAATGAGTAAATCTTAAACGGGTATCTAGGTTTAATAATAAGAAATTCAATCAATACAAGTGCAATCAAAGCTAAATTTAATATCAATACACAATTATTTAATAACTAATTTAACTATATATTTTATTATCTAATTAACTTTATTAATTATTTAATTATTAATTATATTTTATCATAATTTATTATAGTTTAATTTTAGTTAAAATTTTTATTAGTTTATTAATGAAATTTTATAATTTAAATTTTATATAAATTATTATATAATTAACTAATTTTATTAAGTTTAATTTTATTATATTTTATTATTAAATAAATTTCAATATATTTCAATGTCATATCATAGTTCATTCAAAAAATTTTATAATAGTATAATTTTATTGATTAATTTTTATCATATTTTATCATTTAATTAATTTTATTATATATAAATATTTCAATTTTATTATAATTTATTTAATTAATTTGATAATATTTTAATTTTATTATAGTCTTTCATTAATTTTTATTATAGTACATCCTTTAATTAATTTTAATATTTTCAATTTTATTATAGTTTATTTAATTCATTAATTTATATTTTAATTTTATTATGCAACAAAGCAACTATTCTATTTCGCTCTTCTAACTAATTAGTCCAAACTCTAAATTCTAATATGCATAAGTTATAATATACCTAATTTCCCATCACAATATTTATATATCAGTTTTATGGTCCATAATTAGTCCAAAATTAATCTTCATTTTTTCCACTACAATTATTTCAGGTTCAATTAACACATTAATAAAAAAAACACTTAGCAATGTTTCAACCACTCCTAACACAATCAATAATCACTTCCAAGACAATCAACTAGTTCAATTAACTCAAAACACATAAAAAAAAATATACACGTAGCAATATATCAACCACTTCCAATAAAATCAATATCTATCAATGACCATCATGCATTTCTCAAATATACTCATTTTCTACATTTATAATAATGTCAAAATGAAAAAAAAAAAAAAAAAGAAAACTAACCTGAATGGCCAGAAGCTGTGAACGATAACGATGGTTGCACGGGAGAGCTAGACGGTAGAGGAGCGAAATGGGTATGTCGCACAGACGCAAAAAAGTGGAGAAAATGAGAGGGAGGGAGAAAGAGTTGTTGCATTCATTCACTAATAAAAACAAACAAACCTTGAAGCAGTGGTGACGGTGATTCTCGTGAATAGGTGGTGCAGTTTTGAATAGGAGCGGGAACGAGGAATGGAGAGGACCAAAAAAGAAGTAAAAGAGAATGGGGGGCGGGAATGAGAGTTCCGGAGAGGGAGAACAAGAGAATATGGGTAGCTATGGTGGGAAAGGGAGAAGGAGAATAAGAGAAGGGAAATCGACGCGAATTTGGTTTCGTGAAGAGGAAGAGGGTTTTTTATAAGACTAGATGCGACTGTTCATAGAAATAATAGATGCATCCAGTCTACAATATGATACCGTTTTATAGAGTTCTTTATTTAGGATTTTTTTGAAGGCCAGATGTGACTGTTATCCCAATAATAGATGCATCTGAGTCTCTTAATACGACATTGTTCTAGTGTTTTTGTTTTAGGTTTTTTTTAAAAGACCATATATGACTATTATCTCAGGAACAGAAAGATATGAGTATCTTAATACAACACCATTTTAGTATTTTTGTTTTAGATTTTTTTAAGGACGTATATGACTGTTATCTAAGAAACAGATGCAGCTGACCCTAATAAGATGCATCAGTTACCAGAATAGATACATCTGAGTAGCCTCTGATGCCTCTGTTTCTTATATAATAGTCGCATCTAACTAAAAAGTTTGAAATCTTATTCACAAAAATACTACTGCGTCGATCTAATGGGTTTGTTTTTTATAAAATAGATGCATCTCACCTTTACATAAGGTATATTTTGTACTAATAATAAAAAATGGAAAAGAAAATTGAATAATTCAATTAAGGAAAAGCCAACAACAAATTCAATTGTGCTAAGGTTGTATACCTGCATTGAATGTCCAGATTAAATGCTAAAATCAAGCGGAGAATTAATATTTATTTTTTAAAATAAATATTTAATTTTAATTTATTATTCATAACCAATTGTGGAGATTAAACGAACATATATAATCCACATTCAACCCAATTTAAGGGGATTTCAATCTTGAATTTAACATAATAATGAAGGTGAGAGAATACAAGGGAAAGTAAAAATATTGTACTATTTGAGATTGGGAGCAGATAACAATAGTTATATATTAGAGATGAGAGAAATACATGCATCGTGTAGTAAAAATTTATAAATTTTAAGAAAATAGACTGATAGAAATTTTATTTTAATTGAGAAATTTCGGAAAACAAAAATTTTTAAAAAAAAGTCAAATACATGAGGAATAAAAGATTAATATAAAAAAATAAAAAAGCAAAATGCAAAAGAAAAAAAAAATATTTATCTAGAAATTTTTATATAAATTCATTCTACCAAATTATTATTAAAGTAATCCAATTATCAAAAAAATATATATGACTGTAGTATTTACTTTAACTTACGAAAATAAGAGATTGTTATGCCATCTTGCCATACATCAACACCGTTTCTATTGGCAATCACGAACTTCAAGGTAGAGTATCTTATTATAGTCAACCTTTCGGTACTTCTCATTCGATTGACCATTCTTATGGGCCCCTCCTTCAAGAACAGTTCCGGCTCCTAAACCAAAGCCACTTGCAACAGCTTTTCCCATGTGCGCTGAACACCTATGTTGATGTTGTTAATAAAGGTCCAATCCATGCACGCATCTCTCTTTTTGATCGTCGATTCTTAGGAACTAAGGCACCAATGTCCTGGTTTCATTGCTTGGCTACTGGCTCTCTCCATGATATGTCATTGGTTTTCTTCATTCAGGATCATCTAGCTATTGCGGGCCATCTATGTATCAAGGCAGTTCCTATGGGAGGCTTATTAATGCTTCTTACTTTTGACACTAAGGATCGACTTCACCATTACCTGAAGAACACGAAAGACCTCCTTGGAAAATGGTTTTCAGATGCAAGGGAATTTGTGATAAAAAAATCAATTTAGCCAAATTTAATTTCAGGATCTAAAACATGTGATTTGAAGTACAAAACAAGTTTAATTGAGATAGATGACGTAGAAAAGAACCTGATTTTGCCAATGTCATCGTGATAGGAATGATCTGAATGAGTTTGCACCAAGAACTTATCTCGTTTCCCGATTCAAAATGATGAAATTCTTAAATATTATCTTTTTTTTTTGTTTATATCCGACTTTATATAAGGGGGTGAGAATTAGTAATAAGAAAAATTTAGCCCACTTAATATAATAATCATGGACCGTCCATTACACCCATATTATTATCTGGCTCATATTAATTATCTACACTAAATTAATTAATAAAGTTTTGCCTAAATAAAGAATTAATCAGATTTTCAAGGCCATGTATTTTATAATATATCTTTATTTTTCAATTAATGAGTCTACAACTATAATTAGATATAAAATATATCTAATATTCTCCCAGTTTGGCTAATTAATTGAAAATCTATTACAAAATACTTCTCTTTCCTGCTCGATTCAATAAAATCATTCGCAAAGAATCATGGCGGAAACTACATTATTTAAGAATATGGTCATGAGCATATTGTGGTAATGTGGCAAGATTAGTCAATACTCACTTTATGATCAAACTTTATGTGTTGATTTTTTTGTCAGTCAGTGATTTCTTATGCATAGTGATTTTTTATCTGAATGCAACACAAGTACGCATAAGAAATCATTTATGACTTCAAATGAAGTTCGTATATGTCTTAAAAACTTTATATCATACGATTTTTTATGTGTCCTAAGACATACAATCAATATTATAAACTTTAATGTCCCAAGCTTTTGCTTAAGATGACACTAATCTTAATACTTTAATTAATCAGATATGATATAAATCACATTATATTTTCTAATGAAAATATAACCTTTAATATTTTCCCATGAAAATACAGTATTAATTATTTTCCAATGAAAATATACCATCAAATATTTTCTAACGAAAATATATATATAACTACATTGATGATCATCAATTTACAAAGTATATTATACCAATGTATAAAGTACAAACCAAAATATATAGAGCAACAAGAAAGCCTCCCACTTATCCAAGATATCAAAAGTCGACTTTAGACTCATACTAATAACTTATCTTTAAAAAACATTGGGTTGAATACATTTGGTAAAGGGATCAGCTATCATATCATCTGTACCGATATGCTCTATTTCAACGTTACCCTTCTTGACTAGTTATTTTAATGTCAAATATTTGACTTCCATATGCTTAGACCCAGTGATATTCTTATTATTTTTCGCAAACAACACAGTTGGTAAATTATCATTATACAACTTTATAAGTCTGTTAATGGAATCAACAATTGACATTTCTACAATGAGATTTCGTAGCCAAACAACCTGTACAACTACACCATAACATGCTACAAACTCAGCTTGCATTGTGGAAGATGAGATTAAGGACTGTTTAATACTTTTTCAAGATACCACCAACTAACATAAAAATGTAGCCTGATGTGGATTTTCTATCATCGGAATAGCTAGCAAAATCTGAGTTAGTATAACCAACTAACTCAAGATTTTCAACCTTCTGTATGTCAAGATGTAATCCTTGGACCCTTTAAGGTATCTTAAAACTCTTTTAGTCACAGTCCAATGGTCTATTCCAGGATTAGATTGATATCTATCCAGAATACCAACTGCAAATGCAATGTCCGGTCTTGTGGACACTTGAGCATACATTGAGTTTCCTACTACACTAGTATATAACATTGCTTTCATTGATTCTCTCTCAACTTCATTCTTGGGAGACTATGCTAGGCTTAATTTATCACCTTTAGCAATTGGCACATCTCAAGACTTACAATCTTGCATATTAAATCTTTTCAATAGTCGCTCAATGTATGCTTTCTGAGAGAGACTTAAGAGGTTTTGAGATCTATCCCTATGGATTTCAATTCCAAGGACAAAAGATGCTTCCCCAAGATCTTTCATATCAAAATATTTAGACCATAATTGCTTTACCTCATGTAGTGTTCCTAAATCATTGCTTGTAAGTAGTATATCATCAACATACAATATCATAAAGATGTACCTGCTCCTACTGATCTTGAGATATATGCATCTATCAACTTTACTCTCGACAAATCCCAATGAGGTGATCGCACTATCAAATTTCAGGTACCGTTGTCATCAGGTTTGTTTTAGACCATAAATAGACTATTTCAGTCTACACACAAGATGGTCCTTACCATCTTCCTAAAAACTTTCAGGTTTTTCCATATAGACCACTTCATTCAGTTCTCCATTCAGGAATGCAATTTTAACATCCATCTGATGTAGCTCCAGATCAAAATGAGCTACTAGTGCCATGATTACTCTAAATGTATCCTTTGAGGATACAGGAGAAAAAGTTTCATTATAATTAATTCTTCCTCTCTAAGTAAATCTCTTGGCAACTAATCTAGATTTAAACCTCTTTATATTCCCTTTGGAGTCATTTTTGGTCTTATAGACCTATTTACAACCAATAAGCCTACAACCTTTATGTAATTCAACAAGCTCCCACACTCTATTACAATTCATAGATTGTAATTCATCTCTCATTGCATCCCACCATAGATCATATTGGAAACTATAAATAGCTTCTTCAAAAGATTAGGATAAGTAATATGACCAATGCCATAATCACTCTCACTTATATAGACCACATAATTAAAGGAAATAAGAGGTTTTCTTTTCTTGGTTGACCTCCTAAAAGGAACCTGTGCAACTGCATCCTGTGATGATGAGACATCATTTAACTATATAGGCTCTTCCTAAATTGGATCAATCACAAGTGTAGGATCCAACATTGTAGGTTGCTTGGGTATAAGAATATGTATAACCTTAGTCTGCTTTTTCTACCTTGTGATCTTAGAGTGATCACCCTCATTAGCTATATCAAATTCTAAAAATTTAATTTTCTGTGATTCCACAATTCTAGAACCCCTTTCTCTACAATAGAATTTGTACCCTTTAGAAAGATCTGGATACCCTATAAAATTGCAATAAGTAGATCTAGAATGCAATTTACTTTCAACAGGATTATAAAGGTATTCCTCTGAAGGACAACCCCAAACTCGAAAATGATTCAAGCTATGTTTCCTTCTAGTCCATAACTCAAATGGCATTTTAGCCATAAACTTGCTGGGGACTCTATTGAGAATATATAATGTTATTTTCATAGCCCCACCCCACAAAAAGTCTGGGAGATTTGACCTTGACATCATACTTCTTGTCATTTCATTTAAGGTGCAGTTCCGTCTTCTGGCCACACCATTCTGTTCAGGACTACCCGGCA
The DNA here is from genome assembly GCA_949630135.1 of Balakata baccata. Taxonomy (NCBI): domain Eukaryota; kingdom Viridiplantae; phylum Streptophyta; class Magnoliopsida; order Malpighiales; family Euphorbiaceae; genus Balakata; species Balakata baccata. The sequence continues at coordinate 11,303 of CATIWF010092806.1, read as the reverse complement.
TAGTAAACTGAGCTACTATTCCACAGTCCTCTAAAGTATTTTGCAAAAAGACCTTTTACCTGTTCTGCAATACTGTATTTGCTATAATACTCTCTACCTTGATCAAATCTAATAATCTTGATAACTTTTGCCAGTTGTTTCTCAACTTCAGTCTTAAAAATCTTGAATTTATCAAGAGCTTCATACTTTTCTTTAATTAAATACAGATATCCATATCGGGAAAATCATCAATGAATGTTATAAAATACTTGTTATTGCATATTGTGGATGAATAAGGTTCACATATATCTGTATGGACTATCTCTAAGAGATCTGAACTCCGAATAGATCCTTTTTCTTAATCTTGGTCAGTTTGCCCCTACAACAGTTAACACATATTTCTAGGTCACTGAAGTCAAAGGCAGGCAGGATATTATCCTTGATTAGCCTTTCTACCATTTCCTTAGAAATTTGGCAACATGTTCAACAATACAGAATGTAGAATAAATCTCTTTTGGACTCAAACATAATTGATACAAATCATATGATAAAAAGCAATGGCCAACTGCTTTTGAATCAAAAGTTATATTTACAACTGCATCTTTAAATACAAAAGCATAGCCAATTTTGTCTAGTTCAGATACTAATATCAAGTTCCACCTAAATGATGGTATGTACAAAATATTTTTCAAAAAGAGTTCAAAACCAGTGTCTAGATTCAAATAGACACTGCTAACAAAAAGAACTTCCACTGTGTCATTATTGCCAACTATGAGCACTGACTCTTCTTTATTTGGTTTCCTCTTATTTATGAACCCTGTAATGTGAATGCAACATATTTAGTCGCTCCACTATCAAGCCATAAAGAACTGGGTGTGGCATCAACCAAATTGGATTCACAAACAACAAGACCAAAAGAGTTACCTGTAAGCTCACACTTTTCTAACTAAGCTTTGTATTTCAGATAATCCGACTTTTAAGACCTTTCTTTTTACAAAAGAAACAATTAAGTTCCTTTTTCATAAAAACTTTATCAACATCCACAACATTAGATCGGGCATACTCTTTATCAAAACTAGGAGTATTAAGTTTAGCTTTCTTACTTTTTCTTTTACCTTTCCACTGAAGACCTGATATAAGAAGTACGGTAGTAACCTGACCCACATTTAGCTTCTCTTCCTCAGCTACACATATGACAATAAAAGCATTAATTATCCATGGATCTTCCCTTGAGTTGTATGCAGTAATAAGCATCCAAAACTCTAGTGGTAGAGTATTAAGAGCTTGATGCACGATACAAGCATCAAAGAGAATTATGTTAAGGTTCTGTAGCTTATTCTGTATGTGGACCATGGTGAGATGTATTCCCTGACACCTCCTACTCTGTTATACTTCATGGAGTATAGCTGCTTCAAAAAGGCACCAATCTCGGCATTGATAGATACCTGATAACGCTGAGACACTGTAGCAAGAAACTCTTTTGCTATATGAGTCTCCAACAAACCGCTCAACAATTGCTCTAGAATTGACCTTTTTATGGTCAAATAACATATGCGGTTCATTTTGTACCATGTTGAATGCAGTTCTTTATCAACAACTGAACTCTCAATAGTCAGGTCAACTGGTTTGGGAGTTGTCATGACAATATCAATATCTACCAACTCCATAGCTAATTCCATGTCTCATTTCCACGTCTTATAGTTAGAGCCAATTAGCATTTCAATAATCATTGTATTATTGTTAACTGAGAAGGTGACTAAAAAAATCAACAATGTAACACTTTAGTACAAGACAACAATAATACTCAAAGCCATAGAAGAATATTAATCCAAGAATTTCAGCGCATCATTATATAAACACATTTGGGCAGAATATATAACATGAAATAGAAAATTCTCAATATAAGCACGATCTGGGAGTTTATCAAAATACTTGCAAATTTACCACATTTGGGTGTATAAACTACTTGTACCAGCTCATTCCCAATCATATGTCTTATATTTTTCATCTCCAAGTTTAATTTATAATAAACCCCTTTGGACTGAATAATTATAAATTAAATCTAAGACATCCCTAAAATATATAAGACTGAATATTTTTTAAAATCTCAGCTAAAAAGGCTGCTTTGGATACAACATTTCAACTGATCTTAAACGAAATTCTTATACCGGAATGCACCTTATTTATTGTCTTGAAATAACTTAATAACATAATTTTCATTCCTTATGGACGTTGGGCTAAATGTCCTGAAACATTATATTCACAATAATTTAATCAGCCATATTGTCAATTTCAATTGAGAAAAATTAAATTTCAGATGTGATAATTTTATGCCTATGCATAGATTAAATATTATGAGATAAAAACAATTTATCTCTTAAAATGTCACAAATTTTCTCAAATATGGCTTTTAAAATTAATTTAGAATTTTTTAAATTAATTGAGGTCAAAACCAGGACGAAAAAAAGGCTTCAATGAATGAAAAATAAACATGTAGGGACTTAATTGAAAAATTTAGAAACTTTAGGGGCAAAATTAGAAAAATCTAGAAAGTGGTAGCTGCACACGTGTGGGCAACTCTTTGCCACTTAGAGCGTACCCATGCGCACTCTCTGGCACGAGCCCATCTTTTTCCCCCAAGTCCATTTTCTGCAATTTTTCAGTTAAATTTTTTGTGAAAACAATCGCTAAATCCTATTTTCACTTCAAATTTCAATTAAACTTTAACTCAATGAGAGAAACACGAAAATGGCTCTACAAACGTGTGATTTGGCTCTGATACCACTTCATATAAAATCAAATTTGCCAAACTTAATCACAGATCTAAAATATGTGATTTGGAGCATAAAACAAGTTTAATCGAGATAGATGACATAGTAAAGTACCTGATTTGGCTGATTCCATCATGACATGAATGATCTGAATGAGTTTGCACTAAAAACTTCTCTCGTTTCCTGACTCAGAATGATGAAATTCTTAAACCTTATCATTTTCCTTTATCTCTATCCAACTTTATATAAAGGGGTGAGAGTCAGTAACAAGAGAGATTTAGCCCACTTAATATAATAATCATGGGCCGTCTATCACACCCATATTATTATCTCGCCCATATTAATTATCCATACTGAATTAATTGATGAAGTCTTGTCTAAATAAAGAATTGATCAGATTTTCAAGGACATTTATTTTGTAATATATCTTTATTTCTCAATTAATGAGTCCATAACTTTAATTAGATATATAATATATCTAACAATTTGATCCAAGCTTAGTTCCAATGCATCAATTTGTGTGGCTACGATGCCATTGAGTGCTTGTTCATCTTTGGTGCAAGGAATTCTTTCAATGGTTCGCAAGATTTTTTGATGAATTCATTGCTTTTGATTTTGACACTCTGGAACAAGTTCTATTTGACATTGCTAGAATCCTAATAAGTACAAGTTCAATCAATTTTATTTCTAAAACAATGGTTATAGCTCATGACTCATTGAAGTTCAATATTATGGTGCAAGTGGACTTCTGCAGAGCTCTTTTTGATAAAACTCTATGTTTTAATTGTTCAAATTCATCATCTTGAAGTGACTGTCACTCTTTACCATCTGAGTTTGATTTAGAGTCTGGCAATTACCGGTGGTCTAGTGACAAAGATCCCTCTATTAACTTAAATTCAAACAAGGTATCCAATCCTATTCAAATTCAAACTACTCAACAACCCCCTGCTTTATTGGATGGGATTTCTAATGTGGTAGTTTCGAAGGATAAGGAGCCAGCACTTGATTTGACAAAAAGGAAATTAAAGTCAATGGTTGTTGATTTGGCAATCCCTACAATTATGGATACATTGCATTCCCATTCAGCTAAAAAGTCACATACTCCATCTGATTCACATAACGAAGGCTCTTTTATAGAGGAAACAACACTGTTGCAATATCAATCCAATTCATCCAACAAATCAGCTGATGTAGACTGGAACACTAATTCTGATAGGGCCCAATCTCCAACACCACTTGCAAGTCTAGAATTCTGTCCAAAAAAGAGTTACTAAAACTTTAAAAGATATTCTTCAAATATCATAGACTAAAACACAAAAATCCAAGCAGAAGGGAAGGAAATCAAAGCACAAGTGCATAAATTTATAAAAAAAACAGTAGCATGAAGTCCTTTTGACAATATTTCTAGAATTTATCAAAGGCTTCTCAAATACAACTATTTGGATGTTGAAATAGAGGTTGTTGAGACTTTTCACATTAGTCAGATGTTAGGCTTCTCTTTTAACATTGGAGATGATAAAGTGGTTCAAACTCTTGCAGTCATCATTAAACAAGACTCTTTCTATTAGGAGAAGTCCAATAAGTAAGCATGTCTTACCTCACACACTATCTATTCTAATATTTAATATCTTATCTTGGAACTCTAGAGGCATAGGTAGGCCTTAGAAAATCACCCACATCAGGGAATTTCTTTGTGAAAGGAAGTCTTTTGTAGTTCTTCTATTGGAAACAAAAGTTGTCTTAGTTGATTTTGCTCAGGTTCGTCGCCTATGGGGCATGATGAATGTGGATTGGTGTTTCTCTCCTGCAACTAACTCAGGCTCAGGTGGAATTTTGGTCAGTTGGGATAAATCGGCTTTCTCATGTACACAATCAATGATTCATGGTCATTGGATAGCTATCTTAGGATGCTTCTTAGCTACTAATGCTCAATGCTTTATCCTTGCTATTTATGGGCCTTATTCCTCTTATCTGCACAGTAAGCTTCCTTATGGCAGGATTTACGCAGCTTTATTGAGGCTACACTTTTACCCATTCTCCTGATAGGAGACTCAAATCAAATCTATTCCCTATTTGAACAGGAACCCTGTTATGGATTTTCATCTAGTATGCACCACTTTAATAACTTTATCTCTAATTCTTTACTTGATATTCAGTTGAATGGAGAGGCATTCACTTGGAGAAATAATTTTTCAAAGAGCAAACTTGACAGAGCACTTGTTAATTTCGCATTGATTGACCTATTCCCTAATTCGTTCTTGGTTGCCCTTCCTTGTTGTCCTTTCGATCACAATATTCTCTAATTCAGCAATACAAAACTCAATTTAGGGCCCAAGCCTTTTAGAACATTCAACTTTTGGTGGTCTTTTTCAAGTTTTAATCTCATGGTTCGAGATTTATGGTGTAGTCAAGTGCCTTACTTGCCTTTTCATTACAAGTTACGGAATCTAAAGACCTTTTTGGTTATGTGGAATAAAGAAGTCTGGTAATCTGAATAACATTATTAAGAATCTTGAAAAGAGTATTAATGCCTAAAAAGTTATTGCTAATAGGCGGTCTCTCATAGCTGTTGAAATCTTAAAATGTCCACTTTGCGGTCTAAGTAGTATTATTGCAATAAATAGCTGGAATCCTTATGGAGGCAAAAGTCCAAGGTGTCTTGGTGCAAGCTTGGAGATAAAAAAAACAAATTTTTTTCTATATTCATGCTTCTAGTAGACTTTGACGTGATTCTATTGCAAAAAAATTTTATAGCCACGTAGAGCATAGTGATCAGACGTCTATCAAGATTGAGTTTGAGAAAGCATTTGATTCTATTAGTTGGAATTTCCTATTAAATACAATGATTGCAATGGGATTTGGTCCTCGTTGGTGCAATTGGATTTTAGAGTGTTTATCAATCTCTAAATCCTCTATTATGATAAACGAGACGCAAATAGATGAATTTTGTAATTTTAATGGTGTAAAGCAAGGATGCCTTCTTTTATTGTTTTTGTTCATTATCACGGCGAAGCATTGTCTCAGATTATTAATAAAATGCATAATCTTGATATGATATCAGGATTTCAGTTTCCACATAGGGGGCCTATTGTTACCTATATGCAATTTGCAAATGATATCATTATTTTTATAAAGGATTCAACTCAATAGTTTAAATGTTTGGCACATATGTTTCGTTGCTTCTCTCTTATTTCAGGATTATAGATTAATTTCCATAAAAGTTCCTTCATTGGTGTCAATTCTAGATATGATATTATTGGGTCTATTGCGATATCTATTTTCTGTAATGTATTTGACTTACCTTTCACCTACCTGGGACTACAGTTGGGAATATCTCCCAACCGTATAGCAATATGGCATCCAATGATTTTAAAGATTCAGAATAAGTTAGCTTTTTGGAAAGTTAAGGTATTATCACAAGCGAGAAGGCTATCTTTAATAAAGGCATTTGTTTCTTTTATGCGACTTTACCTTCTCTCAATTTTCAAATTCCAACTACTGTTGCCAATGTGCTAAATAGAAATATAAGGAATTTCTTTTGGAGTGGTGATTCAAATAGTCTTAAATTATATTAGACAAATCATTGGCATGGTTCAAACCCTTTATCAAATGAATATTCAGATTTTTTTGCAATCAGCTGCTATGGGGAATTTGTTTTCATCTATATGGCATTGGAAGTGTGAATGGCAACGTGAATTAAATGACCGAGAGAATATTCATTTTAACAAGCTTCTTTCTTCTTTAGGAGATGTTTGTATCACGCCAGCTATGATGGATCAGCTAGTTTGGAGGGCGAACAAGAATGGAAATTATACAATCCACTCTTTATACATGTCATTTTTAAACAACAAATATGGTGAAGCTCAAACAATCCCATCAGTATGGACAAACTTGTTTCCTGTGCAAGTAGAGTTATTTATGTGGTATATGTTTCATGATAGATTGGCAACCAAAACTTCCTTTTTCACTCGTGGATTATGATTTATTCTATCAAATCATTGTCCCTTCTATGATAATTAATTTGGAGAAATAATGAACCGCATCATGCTTCATTGCTCTCACTCTTGGAAAATTTGGTGCTACTTTTTTGAAGTGATGGGGTGTTTGCACAACAATACCAAGCACTTTGTTTGACTTCTACTGCATCTACAGTAGCTTTGGGAAAGGTAATTTTCAAAAGCAATTTTGGCAAACTCTTTACTTCTTTATTGCATGGTCTATTTGGTTCAGTTGAAATGACAAAATATTCAATGACACTTATTGGAGTGATGGTGCAATAGAGGGGGTTTGAATTGGTGGCAAATATAAATTTTCGGCGTAATAGATTTCTTTGAATGTTTAAGCAATAAGCAAAAAATAAATACGGAATAGTAAGAGAGCAAGAGAAGAAAGACACACAAGATTTATAGAGGTTCGGGTATTAACAAACTCTAATCATACAACAACTAATTCCTTGTATTTTGAATAGGCTCACACACAACCCAAACAAGAGTTTTTCTCACTAGGATCACTCTTACAACCTATACCCAAGTGTTTAAGATTGACACTTAAACCATTTTTACAAAAGAGATGAGAAATAAAATTGCAAAAGTTTTGGCACACTTAAAATCAAGCTCTTATGTTCTAAGGCCTTTTGGAGGTCTATTTATAATGTTTACCTTCCAATTAGTCGTTACAAATGGTGCCAAAATTATTTCTAATATTCTAAAGATGGATCATTGAAAGTTGTTTGATAGAGCAAAATTGCAAGCGCAATTCTGCAAGTGTCTGTTGGTGCTTTCGATATGGCAGCCTTTGATTGGTCCTTTATGCAATGGCTCTATAACGGCTATTCTAGTCAATAAGGAATAGCGAGGATGCTTCAAAGTCCTAATCGCACTTTTGATGTCCTGAGTGGGATGACAATTTTTTCGATCTACATTTGCTTCTGGATCTCAAAGATCATTTTACATCAGGCCTTTCCTGAGCACGACATCCATTTCCCGAGTAGGAGTTGTGTCCCAAGCGTGACATTTCTTTTATGAGAGGGAGATTTGAAAGTTCATAAAGTCGTTATGAACATGACATGCCTTGATTGAAGTTTCTATCAACGGTCTTGACTGTAAAAAACTCGAGCGTGATTTTCATAAGTGCGATAGCGCTTTCACTTTCGCTCTCGCGAAATATCTATGCGCAAGAGCACATTACAAGTCATTTTGTTTCTTCAATTTGTTCACTAAGTAATCATTGGCCTATTGTCTTGAAACTTTGTATGCCGCAAAAATACACTTACATAAACGTATTAATAATACTTAATTTGATTATCAATATCAAAATATAAATCAATTATACTAAGGTCAACAACAATAATTCAAATTCTTAAGATACCATCCAACATATTTATTTTCACACTTGGTTGTGGTTTAGCTCCTTTCATCCACACTTCCCCTATATTGTGCATTCTTTATTTTTGTCACCTACAGGTATTCAGAGTTGGTATGGGAAACGAAAGAGATGTTTGGCCATCTTAAGAAGTATTTGAATTTTGTTCTTCAATTTTCCGGTCTAGCTGAAGGCAAGGATTTGTCTTGACCTAGCTTTTTGCTTAGTTTAGAAAAGAATTTTTTTATCACCTTAATTAATATTTTACTAAGATGACTTTTCCCTTCGATGATTAATAAAATAATATGATTTATAAAAAAATAAAAACAAAATTATTAAGTGCATGTCCTTTGATGAATGGATTAATCTACCTAAAATTTTCTTATATTTATCTTGCGTTACAACAGCCTTCACAATTCTCCACAATTCAACATTATTATACATAATATAATACATTTTAAACTCGTGATACTGAAGCATGGCTCATTGGTGACTCTCCTTTCTTGATTTCCTTTAACAATTTATGGCAAAAATGGCAGCTAAAGCGACAAAAATCAACAAAGACCATGATTCCTATTGCCAAAAGCCCACCATGTGAAATACATATGCTAGTTGGACCAATTAGAAGAAGACCACAAATGTAACTTGCAGCCATGCATCGAACAGCTAACCCCAGTAAAGATGAGAGCGGAAATTTATGAATGAGCAACATGATAACAGCGAGAGACGCAAAAAATCCAATGGAGTTGGGAACCATGAAAACAATAAACTCTAGAAGATTTTCTCCTATTTTTGCATGACCACCTTTATTAAGGCCAGCAGGAGGGTTCAAGATGGGTTGGTAGGTCAACGTAGCAATGAGGATTGCTACAACCATCAATGCGTTTTGTGCTCCTGAATAAGATTTCGTGACTTCTTCGACTAGTTTCCTGTAGTATCTTACTGGATTCAGGATTGCAATTTCCTTTGTAAAGAACTGACACAAATTTGTTAGAGCTGATTCTGATTCTTGCTTGAAAGAATGATCAGCATCTTGAATTGTAACATTATCATCCCTACTTTGGAGTTCCTTTGCTCTAGAAGCTCCTGCATGTTGAAGCAATTCTCTAAGCAGATAATCAGTATGGTCAGCAACCATTTGTTGCGCAAAATCTAACATGTCCAAAGCTGTTAATCCTCCCTTATTTACAACATCCACGTTGATGGTGCCTTTCTCAATTTCCTCTTGGTCAAGAAGAAATTTGAGGATCTGCAGAGGAAGAAAGAAAATTTTCTATTAGTTTTATTTAGTAAATTGGAGTAGCCCCAAATTAAACTAATATAACTTCTATCTAACTAATAGATACTGCCCAAAGCAATTAAGTGGAACAATCATGAAAAAGAGTAATCTTGATTCTATTTTGTATACTAATCTTTAAATGCAAAACATGTGAAAGGAATCAATTGAAAAAATATATAGAAATTTTATACTTTCATATGTAAAAATAATTCCATTTTTTTTAACTTTTAAATATACATATTTTTAAGTTTTATATTAAATTTAATTTCGAAAAAATTTTGATTTAATTTGGCAGTAATATGGCATTCCAAACTTTCTTTTTATTTGGCAATGCTAATATATAATAACATATACAAATGACATTTTCTTTAAAAGGAAAATCAAAGTGATGGAACGAGAGAAAGTGATGTCGTTTTGAAACAGATTCCATAATTGCTTCATAGGAGTAGTTTACTAAATGTTTCTAAAAGACATCGCCTTAATTTAATTTAATTTAATTTTTTTCTTCATTTTAAAATATTTAGTAATAGCTCTCATGAAATAAATTATTGAATCAGTTTCAAAATTACATCATTTTCTGTCACTTCAATTTGATCTTTTTGTTTTATTTTGGGTCAAACATTCCTATGACTTTCATTTTTTATATTCATTTTTAAAGAAAATTTATATATACTAATATATTTCAGCAATCTAAAATAAAGAAAATTATATTTTAATTATCAAATTACTTTCAAACCAAATTAAATTTAACTTGAAACTATATTTGATGTGAAATTAAAAGTATGTATATTTAAAAATTAAAAATAAACAATAAGATTTTTTTGAGATAAAAATCAAAGTATTAAATTTTTATGCAAATTGCCCTTATTATTAATTATTTTTTATTTATTTATTTTGATCATTATCAAAACTTCTTAAATCCAAGAATTAGACTAAATGCTAAGCATATCGAAATATTAACAAAATTTGAAAACAACCAAAAGAATGAAAAACCAATTAAAGTGCGTATCAAATGAAAATTAATATTGTAAAAGTTAACCTCTTCGAAGGTTGTAAAATTACATATTGACTTAAAATTTATTTGGAACTATATATATATATATATATATATATATACAACTCCAGGGAGATCTAAATTTAGAAATCAAACTTTTTTGTTTTAGATTCTGAATTTTTTTCTACAGAGTTCCTCTAGTTCAGTATTCATTTGAATAGGTCGAGTTTTTGTGGGAATTAGTCTTTCATCAAAATCTTTTTCATAAGAAAGATCAACAATATGTTGTTTTCGTTCCCAAAAAAACATTCAGAAAATCTGAACAAATTTCTTTTTAAAAAAAACTTTGTAATTTTGAAATTTTACTTTTAACCTCAAGGGTTTCTAATTGGTTTTCTAAACATTTAAAAGAGGCAATTTTCTTAAAATTATCAAGATGAAAACTTTTTCCTTGAATTAAAATATTAATAGTATTTTCATGGATGGAACAAGCCTTTACAAGATTTAAACTTCTAGTTTTTTGTTTTTCAATAAATTGAAAACTTAATTTTTTAGAATTGTATTTAAAAGAAATTCCGTTTTCGCTTACTTTGAAAGGAGTAATTAGATTAATAAAAGGTGTTCCAAGAATCACAGTATGATGTATGTTATCAACTAAAACGAAAGAAGTTGTGAGTAAAATATCATCATTTAATGTTGAAGCTTCAGTTTTAGAATCTATTTCTAACTTAGAATTATTTGCAGCTGAAAGTTTTGCATGAGTATTTTCACAAAAAAATTTTGGTATTAAACCAGTTTTAATGCAATTTAAATCTGCTCCAGTATCAAACAATGCAATGGTATCAATTTTAAAGTCTTCTGAAACAACAAGAGTAATTTTAATAAAATATTTTCTCGAAATAAATTCTCTTAAAACAAA
>CATIWF010092796.1:0-69614 GCA_949630135.1 Balakata baccata | reverse complement strand
ATCATGTATTGCATGAGAATAAGACATAATTTTATTTATAGTGAGGGATAATTTTTTTTGAATCATATAACAATATCATTCTGTAGCATTTAACAATTCAGCAAAGCATAACAATTTGACTATATAAATAATATATATATTGCATCACCGCTTATTCACTATATTATATATATGCAGACATCCAGTCCAAAACATAAAAGACATGCCCATATACATATGTCAAAAGCATGGAAAGAGATTGGTGAGGCTCGACTGATGACCTGTGATCTATATCTTCTATATAGTATGCGCCTCCAAAATGACCTAATTACTCAACTCTTCCTGAAAAATGATGTAATTTTGTGAGTTGCAACTCAGTGAGAATAACCATCAAAATCTTTCTAAAGTACCAAGTAAATTACAATTACAAGTGTTAATCGTCATTTATACACATTTTACATATCATTCTATTTATCAATATCAAATGAATATAAATAATATTAAATCATATAAACATTTCATTTGCTATACTTATGCTTATGCTTATGTCATTTTCTTTTTGTTGTGACTAGGTTAAACATACACAGTTCTAGATTTTGATGTGAACATTTGCATTTGCTAGCTAGCTTGATTATTTGTAACATTTGCACATTTGTTAAGCCATTAGCCTTTTCTTTTGCTTTTGAACATTTTTTTGGGCTATAGGCCTCTTCTTTTACTTTACAATGTCATTTAGTTAGTCACAATGCCTTTTAAGTCCATACGCATATGCATTTGCAACAATCATTACTTTACTCTTGCATTTGTATCACATTTGCATATTGAATCATCAATCATTTTTATGTAAGAAAATACAACCATGTAACCATGCATTTAAGGCATCCATTACTTTTTCATATCATAGTCATACTATAGTAATGATGCAATTTATATAACAGCAAGTTAAGTCACATTGCATGTAGCACGTAATAATCACACGTATCAAAGAAATCATTTGATAATTAACTCACTTTTTCTTTTGATATTGAACCTCTAACTTATTGTCTTTCACTTTCATGAGGCTCTCCAATATGTTGTGGGCCTAATTGAATATATACTTAGTCAATTGGTAGCTAAATAAACTTAGTGAAATTTAAACAAATTGAAATATGCATAATATGGACCACTAACTAGGGTTTGCTATTATTGCAGTGTGACCTTCATATATTCATCAGCTTATAACTTTTTTTATACTAGTCCAACTTGTATAATTCTTATTTCTAATTAAAGCTAACATATAGGGCTATAACATATCTAATTTTCAAAAAAATTAGAATATTGTGAAATTTGTGATGCAATTTAAATGAACATTCTGTTTTCTACCCTATTTCTGCCCTTAGGTAGTTTTGCAATACCAATTTTGCTTCTTCATATCTTACATCGTGTAAGCTATATTTTTATGAAACTTTATACACACTTATATATGTTAAAATAAAAAAATTTTCATGTTGACGACTTTCATCCATTCTGCCTCTAAGGCCCTCATACGGTAGGATACTTTTGATTGGTCAGAAACAGAATTGGTATCCCTACTAGTATGATATCTGAAGGCCATATCTCATAAAATACATAACATATTTGGGTGTTATTTATGTCAAACTTTAGCTAATATATATACCTATAATTTTCATGTGACCATTTACACATTATGTGTATAAGGAGCTCAAAATTGGCAAATAACTGACTAGACATGCACATGATACTAAGCAGACAACTCAAATATAGAACAGACATGACTCTCTTGGCCATAACTCCACATCCGCCCTTAATCTGGTCCTGAAATTTAGTATACAGCTAGATAGACATATATCTACAACTTTTATATTTTGAGTTTTCTCAATTACTGAGTCTATCATATAGAAAAATAATTAACACAGTAAATGATTCAGCTATGTTCCACAACCGAACCAGTCACAGTCACATATCTATATCTTTTCACAGACACCAAATCATCAAAAATATTTATATTTCCTTAAACCTAAGACTTAAGACTACTTGTTTGATATTTTCTGCTTCTTCAGAATCAGTGTCTAATATGAAGAAAATAAAACCGAAGTTACTGCCATATGAATAGAACACAATGACCTAGAAGATGATTACTAATTTGTTTGGCATCCCATAATTCAAAACCTATCAACATAAAATCATTATTAACACAAGGGATGGAATAATTACTGACCGAAGGACCAACTTGTGGCTGAGCTTAAAGAAGAAATGGAAGAAAATGGGGAGAAGAAAGGAGTCTCGGTGGTGGATAAGAGAAGCATAAAATAGGATTTTTGAGCCAACTACCCAACTTTGTCCCATTTTGTTTTTTTTTTTGTTTTTTTTAACTTTTTTTATTTCTTTTCTTTTTTTTAATTATTTAATCATTAATTCATTTATTATTATTAGTATTATTATTATTTTATTATTTTCTCTACATTTTTACATGTACCTAATTAATGTCAAAAATACTGTTAGTCAAATAGTCCAATCTAATTAATTTAACTATGTCAAATTTTATGTATTTCAATTTAATCATTTTATTCCAATTATTTATAATACTTTATAATCCTTATTTAAATTATAACTAGGCACGTGAACTTAGTACCATTGAAATAGACTGACAGGTAACAAGTTTATCTCGTGAGCACGTTCTAACTAAAATCCCTATATATGCATGTGTTTCATGTGATTGACATTTATAAAATGAACATGTTCAAATGGAATGCATGTATGGACGGTCGAGAATGTTACAAAGTAGTACTTAACTCAAACTCATATACAAGAATATGTATCCATGATTACTTTGCACACTAAGCAAGGTAACAGCCTGGGCAATGGACCATAAACTCATGGTGTGACTGCAAAACATCTTCTTGAAAAGTCATATTAATTCATTTTTATTTGGATAATTTTCTAGCTATGCCTCATATGATCACAATAATTTTAATGATAAATAAGAAGTATATGCCAAATTATAACTTCATAATATACTTTTAAGTCCTGAGAGCAAATTCAGATATTTAAGGCTCACACAGTAACAGGGAGGGCATAAACTTTGTCACTCCTTAATAGGTTGAATTTAGCACATGTAATACACATTTACATAAGATAAAAATCTTACATACATATACATATATTCATGTCACATTTTATATATATTATATACGACACAAATAAAATTCTATATATTATCACTGTTTTTATGCAATGTATAAATAATTATTTCATACTCAACATGTATGCAAAAGTCTAACTATAATTGAATTTATTTAAGACTTTTTTCTTTTTCATTATTTATTTTACTCAAGCTCATAACAAATGTGTTCGAATATGGAGTTACCATTTCCAGCTTCTTAATAGTGTCATTACAGGCTTTTTAAATAATGTCATTATCAGCTTTATAAACAATACTATTACCAGCTTTATTTCTAATAGTGTCATTACTAACTTTAAAAATATTTTATCGCGTGCATTTTATTTTTCCCTTATTGGCATGCCAAACTATCCGTTATTCTAGCTCAAGATTAGGTGTATTCGGACTTTGACATTATTGTTATTGTTACCATTATCACATATTAATATATTATATGTCCATATGTACCAATAAAATTAAAATTTCGAACATCTATTATACATACACATCATGCCATATAAAAAAGATAAAAAATGCAAATTTCATACTTATGGTAGATTCCAACCTTGGGTTTGGACCTCAATTTTGGCCCATTTCTAGTTTGATTTAGACTCTATGATCTTCTATAAACTTTTATTTTATTGTTTTATCTTGAATTTTCAAAAAGAATCACCGGAATCCGAATTTTTTACCAAGAGTTATGGCCAATTTACCATAAAGTATTCGGTCAAAATTTGCCCAACATTTACATAGTGCTTCCAAATCCGAGATTTTGTAATGAATTTTTTGCCTAGTTACAACCTGAATTACAACTTATGTTCTGCATAATATTTTTAGTACTATGAGTTAACTTTTAATTTCAATTAGTTTTATACCAATCAAATTACCCCAATATAAGTTATCATAAAAGACGTCAAAACTATGCTATTGTAATAGGGCATCTATTGGTCTCATTACAAATTAATTAATTCAATAGCCTGTGCAATCATGCTTATGCCCAAAATTTCCAGACCTTAAATACATTCATAAATCTCAACATATCATACCAATTTACCACAAAACATTAAAGAGAACAATTTAACACTCAACATTGCAAATCACATGCATAACAAACTTTACACAACATTTTAAGGTTATTATGGCATGCAAAATTTTTATCAAAGAAGTACATAGTTAATAAGCTTCAGTCCTTCTCTTTTTCCTTTCTTTTCTTGTTAGGTGGTCTTATCTTTCCCTTTATCCACCTCTTGATGGGTACTCCTTTGCCCACTTGTTTCGCCTTAACATAATAAACAATATTTCATTTAATGTCACATACAACCAATGCTTATTCATAAATTATGTCTAGTATTCTTAATATTTTTTACCTCTTCCTATATATTTATTTCTTCCTTCCTTTACCTTATTTATGTTCATTATAATCAATTCACTCCATTCATTCCAAACAAAATTGTCCCACTTGTTCTATTTTTTTCTTAACATTCATTATCTTCAAGTCACTTATAAAACTATTATTCACTTATAAACATCTTCCCCTTTGATTCCCCTTCATTAGGCAGCCCTATACATATCCAAATAAGTCTTAGCTCTTTAGTTTTCAAGCTACAAAATCATCATTCACAACCACCTAAGGCTTAATTCCATCATTCCCCAACCAATCAACACTTCCCAACTCAAGTTCACATACTAGTACAAAATGTACTTTAGAGGAATGTTATAAGTGATTGTTACAAAAAAAATAACAACAAATAGTTATACAACGGCATTTTTGTAATTAATAAGAGATCTACATACTGATGTTTTATAAAAGACAGTTGCATTAGATTTTTTAATTATTTTTTTATTAAATTTTATCTAGTTGATTTATATAATAAATTCAAAAAAAAAAATTTTAAATTATAATAACTTTTATATCATTAATTAAATATATTATAATAATTATATAAGTAATATAAAATTTATTATTAAATATAAGAAAAATCAAATGTGACTGTTAAATATGAAAGCCAGTCGTAAATAATGTTTAAAAAATAAATTTTTATATATTGTTGTTAAAAAAATACCTGCAGCAAATAGAAAATAATTAAAATATAATTAACAAAAAAATTAAATAAAATAATTGAAGTGGAAATGCGACAGATATAATAAGAAGTTAGCAGCAAAAGATGAGGAGAGCTTTTGCAACTGTCATATTATAGAACAACAACAAAAGGTCCAAACCAGACCGAATGCGACTAATTTAAGTAAAAGCCTATCGCGAATGCTTCTCCATTAATACACGCTACTAACTTATCTAAACCCTAACTGCTATTATTTTTCTTGCAGCCGCATATGTACTTTACGATACCTAGCCGCTTACAGCTCCATCTTCGATATGGCTAGCCCTAACTTCTTTCTCGATGTCTCCGGCTTCACCACCATCAAACATCTCTAACAACCACAATAGAAGAATTAGGAAGAAGGAGACAATGGTCGATTCTGAGACAATTAGGTTCCTCGTTAAGAATATTGAAGAATCTTGGAAGCAGTGAGGATGAGAGAATCAAAGATAGAAACAGGTAAAACAGAGGGGAAATAAACGATTCATTTTCGCTCATTCTCTTGTTTGCTTTTTTCTCAACAAAGCTTTTCTTCCACTGATTGACAATGCTGAATTTTATTCCTTTTTAGTTTCCCTCTCAAAATCATGGCATTTGGCTTTCTCTCTGCTCTATGGTTCTTCGCCGTCATTGGCTGAAGCTGGAAGGTGGTTGATACTCACATGCAATTATAGATCTACACTACTTCAAATGGACTCTTTTTCTTTTTATTTTTAAACTTCGAAGGCAATGGTGCAGCGATTCAACCAATTTGAGGTAATTTTTCCATCTCAGTTGCTTTCTATGGGTTGTGGATATTTTCCGTTATGAGTTTTAACCTGAGCTATATGTGTTGTATCGCTATTGCACCAACTACTTCATTATGATCGTTTTTATTCTAGGTTAGCATAATGTTCCATTTTTAGTTTTTCATGTTTGACACAACTATCTGAGTTTATAATTGTCATATCAGGATAACAGGACTGAGTTTCCTTTAGCAACCGCTTGCTATAGTGGCGGCTCTCCTAATAGCGCTTACAATTAAATTTATGAATGATAGGTAAAATGTTTTAGATATTTCTCTCTTTCACCTCCCCTTGTTAACGTGCTTGTGTGCATGGTTGCTTTTGCTTTATTGGATTTAGTTGTCGACAAGATATTGAAATTGCTTGATTAAAATTTGATTAGTAAAACTAGACATAGTTATGAAATAAAATTTTGCTGATATTTTGTTTTTATGATATTCTTTTTAGAGTTTAGGAAACCTAATATTAGGGGACACTAGAGAAGCCTAGGCAGTATAATCAATGTAATCTAGATAAATTTCTAGCATCTAATGATCTACAAACTTTGAGTGTTGGATTTGAAGTTCTAATATTGACATAAAAATATATGGCAGAAACTAAATCTTCACTATCTTTTTTCCTTGTACCTTAAAATTATTTGGAGTTCACTTTTAATCTTCTGCAGCTAAATGAGTCTAATTATAAGGTTTTATCTTCAAGATACTCTAACAAGTAGCATCTCTGATCTCAATAAGGCTGGCAAATGGAAAAACTGAAAAAAAAATAGATAGTTGTTTCTTAGTTATGAAAGATGGAACTTAGTTATTTGGCAAAAGTAAAATGGTTATTTTACAAAAATTAACAATCAAGCTGCATCAGATTCAGGGTTGGGTAGTGTAGCTAAATTTGCATTTTTCCTATGATATAAAATTTTCCTCATCCCCTTTTGTATTGGAGCAGCAGTTGAATGGCGCCTAGAAAATGCTTAGCTACTGAAATCAGGGAGTAATTGGTTTTGCCCTACAGTTAGAATATTTTGTCTAATGTTCAGTCTCACTACAAAGTAAACTTTTGAATACCTTAATTTTCCATCTAATTATGCCCAAAGGATGTGTTTGTCACACGAAATCTAATTATTGTCACATATCTGGAATAAGTATATGTTATTCACCATCATTAATATTGGTTTTATTAGTAGCAAAACCATTAATGAGGAGGTAAATGTGCCATCCATAATGGATTTCTTATTTGAAAGATGTGTCAGAGGTGTAGAGTAGAATACCTGAAGGGTTTTCTAGTCCACTTATTTGAAACTTGATTATGTGTCTAGGCATAGATAGGCAATCAATTTAGATTCAGATAACTATAGATTGGCCTCATATGAAGCATGCATAAACACATTTCGTGAGGAATTTCATGCTGTTTGGCATAATTACAACGAGTTGTAGATTTGTTGTAGGACTACATTTAAGTAAACATGTATTGAGTTTTTATTAAAGCTGTATATATATATGAAGCTAGCAGTGTGAATTTAGCTTTTTATCTCTATTGGTCTTACGACAATCCTCTTGCATAAGCTGGCTATTAATTGCTTTTCTTAGTGTCAAGGATGCTTAATTGTTTTGTTCTAGAAGCAGCAACCAAATATTTTTGTCGCTTATGCGATGGAAAAGAGATGTTATTGTGATTTCTTCTTTAGATCTATACTTTATTCATTTTGGTAAGGTTGATTAGGATATTATATAGGTGACTTGACTATAGATGATTGTTATACTTCTCTAGTAGCACTGTCTTTCATATTTGGCAAGGTTCTCAAAGATTCTTTTGTTATTTTATTAAACCATATATAGATGGATAATTAAACTTTTGATTTTACATGCAAGCAATATTGAAATTCAAAGTTTAGGATATCGTTACCAAAATTTTTTCTTTCAAGTTTAGCAATTTATATATTAGGATGTTTATTTGAATTTTGTGGCACTTGCATAGCAAATCAGTATAGGGTATATTAGTAGGCTTTTGTGAATGAAGTTCGATATACCACTTAAATTGTGCTATCGTTTTCATTTCTAGCACAACAAATATAAAATACTTATTATTTTGTCTAATAGAAAAATGAAAGGTATTTGGATTTGAAATACATATGCTTCTTTACCATATTCAATTACATGTAAAAAATTATTATTAATTATATTTGGATTTTTGTTTGTGTATATTTTCTAAGCATAATTTTCTTGCAATGTTAAACTCTAGTATTTCTCCATAATGATGCTTACAACTGAATTAAGTACTAGTGAATAAGAATTTTTAGTATTATCTTATTGGTAGTAAAATGCATGTTTTTGGTCAGGGTTCATGCTCTAGAATATGGCAGCGTGATTCTTATTAGAATGCCTATCCTTCTCTGTTGTTGCCACTAACTAACAAAGACAGACATGAAGAACAAAGAAGAGAACCACAAGCTCATTAATGATGGTTATAATCCTGTTGCTTCAATGTTGTCTCATCATGGATCTGCTTTGCATATTTCATAAGATTTTATTCCCAATGTATATGATAGAATGGAAATTCATTATTGCATGGAGATACATTGATCTTTAAGATCTTGATTTTTATGATTTTTGAAATACATTTTATTCCCAATGTAATGTGATAGAATGGAAATACATTGATCTTCATGATCTTAATTTTTTTTTTACTGAAAGCTTTCTATTAAGACTAGATGTTGGCTTAGTTAATTGGCTGAATTTCATTTGTATTTAATAAATATTAAATTTACAAATTTAATTTAATAATATTGAAATAAAATTTATCATTTCTTTCAAAAATGGACTTTTTACTGCTAGTTTTTATGAAAAACAGCAGCAAAAAGTCTACCTTTTGTAATTGGTTTTTATGAAGACAATAGCAAAAGGTTTACCTTTTGCGACTGGCTTTTATAAAAATAGCAGCAAAAGGTTTGCCTTTTGCAACTAACATTTATAAAAAATAGTTGCAAAAAGTGGATCTTTTGCTGCGGTTAACAACTGCCTTTTTGTGAATCTTTCATTTGTAGCTTCTCCATAATAGTTGCAAAAAATAAAAAATATCAGTCACAAAAAACCATTTTCTGTAGCAACATAACCTCTAAATAACCCTAATATATCAATTCCAAACACAACAATTATCTACACATATTTCAAATAGATGGAAAAAAGTTGAATTTAAGAAAAAAAAACTTACCTTGATGATTCTCTAGAGGTGGCCGAAGTACCCTTAAACTTTTCTTCTTTTTTTTCCTTCTATTCTTCTTTCCTTCTCTCTTGCTCTTATTTATGGTGGAAACTCCTTATTTGGTTTCTCCCTCTCTAAACTAATCTTTTCTACTCTTTTTGGAAACTTAAATGACATAAAAATGGGAGTTAGGATTTGAGAAAGGGACGACACAAGGAGGAAGAGAAGAAGATGATAAGTGGTGAATTGGTGGAAGAATGAAGAATGCCTACAATTTTTGACTTTTATAGTAAGATAAGAATGTGTGTGGGTCCCATATATTAGCTTAATCTCTCTTCCTATTGGTCCACTATCTTAATCAATTTTGATTAAATTTTAATTATGAGAAATTCCACCTCCACCACATATTTCTCTACTTTTTACAAATTCTCCTCAAACAAACTTGATAATACCGACTTTGTCCATAGGGTAATTTATTTTTTTTTCAATTCTTGCACCAATCTTTTTAATTTCCAAATAATAATACCCCTACCTATGTTCCCTTATAATATGTCATTTTTCCATGGGTCCAAATTATTGCCCTAACAATTACAAAGGGTTGGGGGGGATGAATTGGTGGAAAAATAAGAAGAGATGGAGACACAAGTTTTATAGAGGTTCAGGTGTTAACTAACCCTACTCCTCTTGTCAATTGTAATTGGGTATTCATTAATCTAACCACTTAGATTATAAATGGAATTTTAGCTAGCTCACTTCCAACTATGTGTTTTACCAAGGTTAACACTTAATCCAAATTTTCCTTGTATTTTAATGACTCACATAATAACCAATTCTTTGTAATTTGGCTCACACTACCCAATTACAAAATAATCTAAGAGTTCTAAGGCTAACATTTGAACCCTTACAAAACAATTAATTGAAGAAAGATTGAGAAAATAAATTGCATGAGTTTTGGAACTTAGAAAGTAGTTGGATGTCTTAAATGGTCTTTTTGGTAGGGTATTTATACTGATTACCTATCAATTAGCCGTTACAAATTAATACCATAACTCTTTCTAACGTTCTCTTACAAGTGCATTAAATGTCTGTAGAGAGGGGTTCCTGGTCAGGAAATGATCCATTTTGACATGTGGCATCTTCTGGTTGGCTGAACGCTCCAATAGCTATTTCCTATATGATTTTTCTGGTTGGGACTTCTTGTGTCTCGATCAGGACTTGCACAATGATGCCATAGTTACGTCTTGGGTCTTCAGGCTTTGAATGATTCCCGGTCGGGACATAAGTCAGTTTTACTTGGTCATTTTGACTTCTAGATGACGTGACACACTTTGGTGGAGTCTCCTCTTCAATGGTCATGTCCTTTTGAATTTCCCAATCGGACTATCACATGTCCTAGTCTGGAAATGGTCTTTCCTGGTTGGGACATGGCATGTCCCGGTCTACTTCTACTTCTTGAACTTTAGAAGATCAGAAGGCAATATTTTCCGGTCTGGACATGGATATCTCGGTTTCAAATCATGTCCTAGTCGAGAGATCAGTGTCCCAGTCAGGGATTTCATGTCTCCAAGAAATACTTGACTTGTTGAATGAGAAACTCATAACTAAATGTGCTAAAAACTTTGAACACTATCAAAACAATACTAAATGAAGAAGTTTGTAACATTTAATTTGATTGTCAATATCAAAATAGAGAGCAATCACCCAAAGGTTAACAATCTCCCCCTTTTTGATTTTGACAACCAATATCAAATTGAAGTACTAAATAATAAGCATGCAAAGTTTCATATCATTTGAAGGCAGAAAATGTATCGAATAACTTAAGTCAAATAAGATTATTAAAGTCAACATAATTGACTAAGTTATCAATTCAAAAATAAAGTTAATTTATGCATAGGTTTATTGTTCTTTCTTCTCCCCCTTTGTCAATATAAAAAGGAATAGATGCATATAAAGCAAATGAAGCAATCACCAAGGAGAGTAAGAAATAAACAACAAGAAAATATATTATTGAAAATAGAAATGTGTTACATGAAAAGACAATGTGTGATCTAAACATGATATAACCATACATCTAAGTACTTAACCTAAAAATAAAGGAGAATTAGAAAATAGACTAACTTATGCATCTCCTTCTTCATCACTTGCCTCCTCTTCCTCTTCACCACCATCTTCCTCCTTTTGAATGTCTTGCTCCTCCTCGAATGGTGGGGCTTGTTCAAAGCTATGAGTGCATACATTAAGATTAAATTGCTCTTGCATTCTTTGAATATCCATGTGGAGGTGTTGCATCATATCCCTCATAGTGTTGAAGGATTGCATTAAAAGTCATAAAGACTTTACAAGGTGATAGGTTGGCTTGAGGAGGTAGTGGTGAAGGCATGTCTTGGGCACTGGATCCTTCTCCTCCCATAGAGAGCCTTGCATATTTCATTGTAGCCTCTTGGGTTGCTTTTCGGGCTTTATACTCTCCAAAGGCATAGAAAAAAGTGTTTACCTCTTTAAAGGGCCTTGCAATGGAGGAGATATTGGATGTCCAAGAATCTCTCATATTGAGAATGAGATGAAGTGAAAATAGCACAATTTTCATCCATCATGAGATGAAGATATCTTGCATGATAGGTTATTTATGCATGAAGAGAGATGATACATTTGGTAGTGGTTGCCATGGATTGAAATTTATCAAGAAGAAGATGGGCCGTTTCAATAGGCCTTTGGTGAATCCTAGCATAAAGGTAGAAAAGGTCTTCATAAGTGACTTTCTCATTGCTTTCACTTTTTGTATTGATAGTAAAAGTGATGATACGGTGGAGGATGAAGTGAGAAAATGTCTTGATGTGTTTAGCATTTGAATATTTGTCAAGGTGGGTTTCAAAGGAAATGCTTTTCCACACATCAAGGGGAGAAAGATGTGTGGCTTGAGTAATAAGAAGGCCTACCTTATTGAAACCAAAAGCATCTATAAGCTAATGCTTTATCATCTCTTATTGTTGGCCAAAGAGACGAAATTGAAGACCATTATAGTCGAGAGGGTGCTTAGGGTCTTTGATAACTTGAAGAGGAGATAGGAATTCGGTGGTGAGTTCATCATGTCCATCTTCAAGGGGCATCACGAAAATTGTCCATTCCATTTCTTCAAGAGTGCCATTAACTTCATCTTTAACACCTAACTTTTCAAGATCATTTAAGTTTATGGTGTGGTTAGAGATGAATTTCTTGGCGATGATGTTTACAAAATGCTTTTTCTCCTCCTTTGAAAAAGCATTGAAAATGTCATTGTAGGAGGTGAATTTGGAGGGGGAAGAAGCCACTCTTTTGCCATTGGAGGCTCTTGATTTCGAAGTGCCAAATTTGGGTGCCATTGGAGAGGATGAGTAGATAGAGTTTGATGATATTGAGTTTAGAGAGAAAATATTTGAGAGAGAGAGAGAGAGAGAAAGTTTGGATGCAAAAGTGAGGAAGAGAATGAGAATAATGGGGTATTTATAGAGTTTAAAAAGGCATTTTACCGTTTGAGGGGTTTTAATAGGAGTTATGGCAGATGGGATTTGATTGGTGGCAGTTACAAAAGGCTGCCATCAAAGTAGTCCCCAGCGGGACTAGAGGGTTCTTGACCTGGAACCTTCCAACGGTAAAAAAATTGTGAACTATTGAGCACAGTCTCGAGGGGGATATATGCCTTCTCGAGTGTGCATGTTTAAAGAGGTGCAACAGTTGGATTATTTTCAAATGTCCCAAATGGGAAATGGGAGATTCCGAGCAGGACATGAGGAATTGTAACGGTCAATCCGAAGACCAAGAAGTCACGAGCAAGAGGGATGATGTCACGAGTGGGACATTGTTCCTAAGCAGAAAATGTCTTTCCTGAGCAGGAGTTATAGGTACTCAAAAGATTTAGACAAAAGAAAGAAAATATGACTGAAGTACCCTAGTGTGGCATATCATAGATTATGATCCGGAATGTTTTTTGATAATTTGAGTCTTTTAGCCCATTAAATTGAACTTTAATGGACTTAAATTATCAACCTATTTATGCAAAGGTTCATGAATCAAACAAGAAGCATAACATCCACAATTAAGAATATGATTAACATAAACATGTCCATACATGGAAAAACATGATTTAAAGTTTTTTAAAATAATGTGCTCCCATCAAGTATACCAAGCTTTCTTTTTATAAAGCAAAACCTTTCATCATTTAGGGGCTTAGTAAAAATATTTGCCAATTGGTTGTTACTGTCAATAAAATCTAACACCACATCACCATTTTGGATATGATCTCTTAAAAAATGATGTCTTATATCAATATGTTTGCTCCTAGAATGTTGAATGAGATTTTTTGAGAGATTTATTGCACTAGAGTTATCACATTTGATGGGAATGTGATCAATCACTTGGCCATAATCCTTGAGTTATTATTTCATCTAAAGAACTTGAGGGCAACAGCAACTCACCACCACATATTCTGCTTCGGCAATGGATAAGGCAACCAAAACTTGTTTCTTGCTATGCCAAGAAACTAAACATCCACTAGTAAAGTGACAAGTTCCGAATGTACTTTTTCTATCCAAAAGACTATTGGCGTAGTCGGCATCTAAAAAACTAATGATATGAAATGAAGTATTCCTAGAATATTATAGGCCTAAATGCATGGTGCCATAAAGATATTTCAAAATTTTTTATACCATATTCAAATGTGATTCTTTAGGACATGATTGAAATCTAGCACACAAGCATACACTATACATAATGTTGGGTCTAGAGGCGGTTAAATAGAGAAGTGAGTCGATCATATCTCTATAAAGCTATTCATCAATAGTTTTACCCTTTTCATCTTTGTCTAATTTTGTTAATATACCCATTGGAGTCTTGGCATTCTTGCATTCATCCATCCCAACTTTTTGATTAATTCCTTAGTGTACTTGGATTGGTTGATGAAGATGTCATCTTTGCTTTGCTTAATTTGGAGTCCAAGGAAGAATTTAAGCTCATCCATCATGCTCATGACAAATTTCCTAGTCATACACTTAGCAAATTCTTGGCAAAGATTCTCATTAGTAGACCTAAAGATAATGTCATCAATATAAATTTGAACAATGAGAGTGTGATGCTTATGCTTTTTAATGAAGAAAGTTGTATCAACATGCCCTTTTGAAAATCCATTATCTATAAGAAATGCACTAAGTCTTTCATACCAAGCTCTAGAGGCTTGCTCTAATCCATATCAAGCCTTATTAAGTTTATAGACATGGTTTGGAAAAGTATTATCTTCAAAACCGGGAGGTTGCTTCAAACCATCAACAGACATAGTTTGTAATCAAGTCTCGGTCGGGAGGTCAGTGTCCCGATTGGGAGTTTCATGTCTCCAGAAAATACTAGACTTGTTTATTAAGAAACTCATAACCAAATGTGTTGAAACTTTGAACACTATCAAAACAATATTAAATGAAGAAGTTAGCGACATTTAATTTGATTGTCAAGATCAAAATGTGGAGCAATCACCCTAAGGTTAACAATCTCCCCTTTTTTAATTTTGACAATCAAACTAAGCAAAAATAACAAATTGATAGTGCATATATCACATTGAAGTATTGAATAATAGGCATGCAAATTTTCATATCATTTGAAGGCAGAAAACATATTGAATAACTTAAGTCAAATAAGATATAAAGTCAATATAATTGACTAAGTTATCAATTAAAAAATACAGTTAATTTTTGCATAGGTTTAATGTTCTTTCTTCTCCCCCTTTGTCAATATAAAAAAGAATAGATGCATATAAAGCAAAAAGAAGCAATCACCAAGGAGAGTAAGAAATGTACAAGAAAACATATTTTTGAAAATAGAAATGTGTTACATGAAAAGAGAATGTGTGATCTAAACATGATATAACCACACATCTAAGTATTTAGCCAAAAAATGAAAGAGAATTAGAAAAATAAACTAAGTTATGAATCTCCTTCTTCATCACTTGCCTCCTCTTCCTCTTCACCACCCTCTTCCTCCTCTTGAATACCTTCCTCCCCCTCAAATGGTGGGGCTGGTTCAAAGTTGTGCAAACATTAAGATTAAGTTGCCCTTGCATGCTTTGAATATTCAAGTGGAGGTGTTGCATCATATCCCTTATGGTGTTAAAGGATTGCATTTGAAAGTCATAAAGACTTTACAAGGTGATAGGTTGGGCTTGAGGAGGTGGTGGTGGAGGCATGTCTTGGGCGTTGGATCCTTCTCCTCCTATGGAGAGCCTTACACGTTTCCTTGTAGCCTATTGGGTTGCCTTTTAGGCTCCATGCTCTCCAAAGGCATAGAAAAAAGTGTCTACCTCTTTGAAAGGCCTTACAATTGCCTTGCTATTCGATGTCCAAGAAGCTCTCATATTGATAATGAGATGAAGTGAAAATAGCACAATTCTCATCCATCATGAGATGAAGGTATCTTGCAAGATAGGTTATTTATGCATGAAGAGAGATGGTACCTTTGGTAATGGTTGCCATGGATTGAATTTTATCAAGAAGAAGCTGGGCCATTTCAGTTGGCCTTTAGTGAATCATGGCATAAAGTAGAGAAGGTCTTTTTGAGTGACTTTCTCATTGCTTTCACTTCTTGCATTGATAGTGAAAGCTTCGTTGTCTATGGCAGTATGAAATGCAGAGTGGACAGTAGTTTGGGTCGTTGAAGAGGGAGAAGAAGGGGGCTACAGGCTAGAGGGAGAGAAAGTGAAGTATAGAGCTACGGGTTAAGAAGAAGAACAATGGAGCTACGGGTTAGGAAGAACAATGGAGCTATAGGAGAAATTAGGTCTTCTATAAAACATTTTATGCAGCATTTCTAAACAAAACCGCTTCATAAAACTCAATTATATACAGCGGTTTTTTTTAATAACAACCGTTGTATATACTTAAAAAACTTTCAATTATTTACTAAATTGTCATCGTTTTTTCTTATACAGCGGTTTTCTGTACAACCACTGTATATAATATTTTTTATACTAGTGCGTAACCCCATTTTAGGTGATCATTTGAGTTGTAATAACTTGTTTGTTTTGGTGTCTAAAGATAATGGATGATGTCTATGCATGTTTAGGAAGTGACTAGAAGTGGGATTTTGATAAAATTTGACCATAGGCATAAGTTAGGACCTTTCACAACCAGCATCACAACCATGCTGAAACTATCATAGCCATAAAGGCTGATCCAATAGCTTTCATGCCCAGGTGTCACGGTTTGCCATATTTTTCATAGTCGTGACAATACTATTCACAACAATAGTGACCTATGTTTAAATGATGTTTGGGTGGATCCGTTACATACCGATTGTGCCCAATGTCAAAGTATGATGTGAAAACATATGAAAACAAGTATCTTCATATTTCAACCACATTCTTTTATGGTCCCATCTTATATATATATATATATATATATATATATATATATAAGATGGGACCATAAAAGAATGTAGTAGAAATATGATGATACTCTAACATAAATTCCCATGTCTCTACCTAAATACTAGAATTAGGATAGATGGTGCGCCATTAATGGAATTTACGGTACCAAACCAATTATATATTTTAGAGATAAGGTGGCTTAAGCTTATGGAGCGCCCTTGATCCCAGTTATATACATATGATATATCATAATCAGACAAGATAGCCTAAGCTTGTGGAGCGCCCTTGATCCCAGTTATATACATATGATATATCATAATCAGACAAGATAGCCTAAGCTTGTGGAGCGCCCTTAGTCTCATTTACATAGATATATCGTAATCCGTCTGTTAGAGATGTGCTCAAAAGGCAATCGCCTCGGGCACTTAGTGTATACATTCATAAAGGCATTCTTTCATTATATTAGTATTCATTTGCATATGAATTGATATAGATCTTAAACTGATTAATAAAAGTCCATGATATGAAATATAGCATGAAGGAAATCACGATGGGATCATGATAATGAGATTTCTATCATGTGTAATTTCGTTAATATATGAATTATCTCTAGTCATAGGATCAACAAGATGAGATATTGTTAATCCGGATAGACTAGCACATGTTATACTGCTTGATTGGATCAAGCAGTAGATCTCATAAGCTGTGAACATGAGATATTTAAAGTTAACATGTGGATACTTGCTAAGACTAGTCAAGTACATTGGATGACCTGCTATGAGACAATCATATGGATTATTATCTATTCAAATGTCAATGATAGTCTCATCATAGCAATGGGGAAGTATCCTTAAACTTGAGGTACTCGAGGATATCTTGGATACTGATTTTGTGCTTCCATTCCTGGTTGCCTTATAAAGGTCGCTCATAGGGTGGTGATTAGGTAGCGCTTGAGGTATTTGAAGGTAATTGGGTAGCTAATAGAGGATTCACCACTTCTGATAGAGGGAAAGTATACCTATGGCCGATTATCGGGATCATTACTTAGGAATCTTTGGCCAGAGTGGAAAGGTCCTGAAGATAGTCTTTGGTGATATGTCTAATAGAGTAATGAGTTCCAAGGATAAGATCTAACATCATTTGGGCTATATATGATATAGTCAGTCTAGCAGGAGCTGACACATAGTCCATGCTCTGAACCGAGTGGGGTATAGGATGGTGAAAGGACGAATTGCACATATTGTTGTTTGCGGAAAGGTTCGTAGTCAAATCACTGACTTTCCGGTCAATTGGGGATTATGATGCGTTGCTAGATACCGCTCACGATTTGCTTAAATTATTTGATAATTTAAGTGGCCAATATAGCCGGGAACCTAATGGGTCACACACTTTGGAGATGTAAGGAATGAGTAAAATGGCTTTGGATGAGATTCAAAATATGAGAAAATTATTTTGAGTTGGCTCGCAATAAGATCGCAGAAAAAATCGTTCGAAAGGTTGATGTGCCTATACGGGCCCATTAGCCTGGTAGGCCTGTCGATTGGCCCAGGCAGCCTATTCCCCTATAAATTGTCCAATTGGCCAAATCACTATTCATATCTCTTCACTTTCTCCTCTCTTCAATTTTGATATAGTTTTCTAATTTTCTTTTGGATCTAAAATACTCCAAAAGACAGAAAATAGACAAGGAAAAATTTATTTGAGGAGAAAAATTTTTGGAGACAACAAGAAAAATTAAATAGTTTAAGTTTTTCTCTCAAAGGAACATACCTCAAAGTGCTAGCAATGGTGCATAATTAATGAAGATGTGATGTTGTTTGACTTAATTGTTAGAACTGTTCATATTTTTCTTTTAATTTGATTTTGGAAAAAGCATTTAGACATATTAAGAATGTGTTTAAGTCTTTGGAAGTGTTCAATAATTAATTAAAAAAATTTTTAATTACTTTTTCAAACAAACACCGAAACGGAACTGTTTTGGACACCCGACAGGACTGTTGTGTTTGATTTTTTTTGTATGTGAATATTTCATTTCCAACACCTTGAAATATTTTTTATGTGATTAAAAATATGTTATTTTGATGTTAGATACATGCTAAAATTAATTTGCTCAGATTTAAATTTCCAAATAAATTCTAGACGGTAAATGGGTCGTTTTGAGCGTCTTATGTGTTGGTTCGTTTGTCTTAATGATTTTGGCTTATGCCAAAATTATTTTGATGGACTTGAACTGACCCAAAGATGCTTAGAATAATGATTTAAAGTTCTGAAAATTTTGGGAATTTTGGAAATTAATTTTGAATTAATTTAAGTTGAGCAAATGACATATCTAGTATGACTAGAAAGTGGCATATATGTTAAAATTAAATTGTTTAATTTTTAACATCATAATAATTTGATTTTAAGGTGAATTAATTATGAATTAATTTTAGAAATATAGAATTTAATTTAATTTGATTAATTATTAAATTCCACATTAAAATCACATACAAAATTAAATTGACTGAAACAACAAAAGTAGGCAATTTCAGTTCAAGTATTGAATCGACTTTCAATTTTATAATCCAAAACTATCACAACCTATTTTATTTTAATTTTATGCATTAGAGAAAGCATGCTAGGGATGTATAGAAATGCATGATGGATGATTATGGACTTAGGCTTGAGCATGCATGAATTTTGTTTTATGGTAATTAGGGTCGCATGGTTTGGCTCTCACATCACGAAGTAGTAGTAGATTGTAAATCCAAGTCAATGGTACTCAAGACCATAAACAAGGAAGAAATTGTTGTGAAAGGCAAATTATTGTCACAGCCCCCTCCATTCATATCTATGGTGAAGGCCAAGAGAATGATGAGAAAAGGGTGTGAAGTTTACTTAGCTCATTTGATAGATACCAGAAAGGAAGGTCCAGATCTTAAGGATATTCCTGTAGTCAAAGACTTTTCAGATGTATTTCCTAATGAATTACTTAGGATACCGCTAGAGATGGAAGTTGGTTCATTAAGTTCACTCTTGATATAATGCCTATATCGATGGCTCCGTATAGAATGGCGCCATCAGAAATGAAAGAACTTAAGGTACAGTTGCAAGAGCTTCTCGACAAGGGTTTTATTAGACTGAGTACGTCCCCATAGAGTGCATCGGTATTGTTTGTAAGAAAGAAAGATGGATCTTTAAGGTTATGTATTGATTACCAATAGTTGAATAAGGTGACCATTAAGAAGAAGTACACATTGCCATAAATTGATGATCTCTTTGATCAACTCAAAGGTGTTGGAGTATTTTCCAAGATAGATTTAAGATCGGGATACCATTAATTAAGAGTGAAGATGGAGGATATAGCAAAGACAATGTTTAGAACTAGATATGGTTACTATGAGTTTTTGGCTATGCCATTTGGGCTAACCAATACCCCTGTAGCACTCATAGATCTTATGAACAGGATTTCCAGGCCATACCTAGATCAATTTTTAGTTGTTTTTATTGATGAAATTTTGGTATATTCAAAGGATCCAAAAGAGCATGAAAGACATTTGAGAATAGTGTTGCAGACACTCAGAAAACATAACTTTATGCCAAACTCTCAAAATGTGAGTTTTGGCTGAATGAAGTAACATTTCTAGGACATATTATATCAGCTGAAAGTGGTAACAGAAGTCCAAAGTTTCTTAGGTTTGGTTGGATATTATCAGAGGTTTGTCAAAGGTTTTTCAATGATCACATCTCCCCTGACCCGACTTTTGAGAAAAGATGTCAAATTTGAGTGGACGCATAAATGCCAAGCTAGTTTTGACAAGCTTAAAAGTATGCCCACTGAAGCCTTTGTTTTGACACAGCATATTCCTGACAAGGAGTATGTCATTTATAGTGATACTTCCCATAATGGATTAGGTTGTGTATTAATGCAAGATGGAAAAATGGTTGCATACACTTCTAGGCAGTTAAAGGCACATGAGAAGAATTATCCTACGCATGATCTGGAGCTAGCAGCCATAGTTGTTGCATTGAAGATTTGGCGTCATTATCTCTACGGGGAGAAATATTTTATCTATACTGATCACAAGAGTTTGAAATATCTTCCTACGCAGAAGGAATTAAATTTGAGACAGACAAGATGGCTTGAATTAATAAAAGTTTATAATTATGTGATAGACTACCATCCTCATAAAGCTAACATGGTAGTAGATGCATTGAGTAGAAAATCTATAGCAGAGTTGCCTCTTATCCAGGAGATCAAGGATGCACAGAAGGAAGATAGTAAATTGGTTGAATTAGCTAAGTTAGTCTCTAAGGGGGATAGACCTGAGTTCACTATTGAATCAAATGGTGGACTGTACTATCAAAACAGGTTATGTGTGCCTAAAATTAAAGACCTTAGACAAAAGATGTCATGTCTGTGAATCTAGATATCAATTAACATTCACGTTTCGAGATTTCTTTTAATACAATCAACTTGAAACCCGGGTTTGTTCAGTAAAATATAAATATCACTACGGCATGTGACCCACCAAATTAAAGTCATCTATACATAGAATAAATTATAATGTAAAAAATTGGTCCATCTAATTGTTGAATATTGGTTAGCTTGGAGTAAAAAATAAGTGAGTAATTAGCTAATTGAAATTACTTAACACTAAATAAGAATTATTAGTTTAATTAAATATTGATTAGTCTAATCAACCCACTTTGCATGGCACACACATGGCAAGCATGCATAGCTCTATATTGCCAAATATAGACAAGTGTTGGATGGGTAAAAAATTTCAAGGCAAAAAGAAATTAGAGAATTTCTTCTCATTTTTACCTTGTATTGCCATTCCAACCCCTTCCTCTCCTCTTAACTCCACTTTTTCTACCTTCCTTGCATTCTTCTTAAGCCAATCATTCATCAAACTTCTTAACTTTGAAAATGTTTAGCATCATGTTGAGTAATCGTAGATGTGATTCTTCTTCTTCTAATCTTATACTACCCAAAACATTCAAGAGGGATTAAAGGAAACATATATATTGTTTAAAGCTTGATTTTTTTTGCAATCGAGAAATATGCATGTGGAATTTCAAGCCATTAGGGTGAAGAGTGTATGCTTGCATGTGTGATTCTAGGTATGTATAAGATGGTGAAACATTTTACTATAGGTTATGGGTTAACTAGTTTAATGTAGTAGTCGGTTTTGTTTCACCTTTATCTAAAGTTATATAATTCTGATTGTCTTGATTCAAAAAGCAAAGTAAATTTAACATCTGGACCCTAAACTCTTATGAAGAAAACATTCCTAAAATTTGTTATTTTCAAGTCCAAAATATTGATGTAATTTGAGATTATGAACTGTATGGAATGTCTTAAACAATAAGTGATGGTTTAGTCATAACTTTTTCTCCGAGAGACTTTTGAAGGTTTGGGTTAGAAAGCTAACATCTAGGATTACATCTTTCATGAAGATTGTAATGTGAAAATCTGTATACTATTAGGTGTAAGGGTAGAACCAATACAGAGTATGGAATCTGCCTATAGTGACAGTATAGTTTATAAGTGAATAGACCCTAATAAGTTAACTGTAATTTTTGATATAGAAGTTGGATTTAAGTGATACAAAATTCTAAAAAATCTTACATATAGAAGTATAACTTTCATGAAGGCTATAAAGTGAAATAATATTAGGAAGTAGGTCAAAAATATAAATTAAAATCAGATTTTGAAACTGCCTACTACATCTTTTGATTGAACAATCACCAATAATTTGCTTGTAACTTCATCTATAAAACTCTAATTTAAGTGAAACAAGAACCTACTGAAAGCTTAAACATAGCACTATAATTTTCAGAAAATGATAAATTTAATTTTGCTAAACACTAGCTCAAAAAGGGACCAATAAAAAAAAATAAGTGTAGAAGTAGTAATAAAAATATAAGGTTTTATGATTATATAGCTTAATTGTGGTTTTAGATATTAATACATGGTTATGATCAGTATAGGAAGTGAAATAGAGGGTGGGAACAGCCACCAAAAGGATTAAACAAACTTCAAGCCTTGTTGTTTTGCTTGGTTGCTCCATATAGGTATATACATAACCACATTTGGGTCTAATTGAATATTTGTATGTATGAATGTGTAAAATTGGATGTTGAGTATATAAATGCTATTATGGTAGAAAGCTTGTGTGATTGAAGTATTTTAACATGTTATTGTGCTTGCTATGCCTTTGGAGCTTGAGATGCTTAATAGCTCGTGAATAACTTTAATGGTTAAATGCATAATAATGGAACTTGGAAATTATGATGTTATGACAAATGAGGTTTTTTTATTAAATGTTGAATTCATATGCTTATGGCACGAAAATGATTTACATTGAAGTATTATTGGCTAACAATGAAAAGAAGACAAATGCCCAAACTACTCTAACTAAGACTAGAGTTAGGATAGATAGCATGTTATTAAGGGAACCTTGCCTAGAGTTAGCCATCATGGGAACTAGACCCATGCGTCAAGGGGTTATGCCCGGAACGGCACCCTTAGATCCTTGAGATGTATCTTTATTAGGCGGAGATCCTAAGAGGCTTAGAGTAGCCGCAGTGTCCCATGTCTATTTTAGTCTGGTTAAGAGTATAAGGGTACTAATCTTGGCATTTGAGACTAAGGTAAGTGTTGAGCTGAATTATGGTTGCATATAATATATGAATCATGACAAGTGATATGATGTGTATATATATTATTATGAAGAAATGAAAGATTATCTAAGATATTTCACTTTGTCATGCATAGATTTTAAAATGTGTGTAATGTTCATGCATACATGTCAATTAAATCTATATGTTGTTATGAACCGCTAAGCATGTTGTGCTTAGCATGTGAATGTTTCACACGCAGGTGTAGATAGTAAGTTGCTGACAATAGAAGAAGCCCATAGAGAGAGAAAGTGAAGGACAAGTTGTTAGGGTGGGTAATACAACTTTTTTTTTTTTAATTTTCTTTGGGTTGAGAATTAGCTTTTGTCTATACTTAAATTCATGTAAAGGTTACATTTTGATGAATTTTGTAAAAATTTTGGGCATGTGTAGGCTATAACTTTTATATTATGAAACTTAATGTTGACACACCTTTCGTAAACTATTTCTTTATGTTTCCTTTAAGTCATCATGGCCATAGTGCAAAGTTGTTTTATAAGAATCAATTTTAAAATCTCATGCATTGTAATATTTCTCTATGTAATTGGGAAGGGTCTCCTAATTATATGGTGGGGTATTACAGAAGATCCTTAGTGAAGCTCATAAGAGCAAATATATTATGCATCTAGGGAGAAATAAAATGTATCAAGAGTTGAAGAGCATATATTAGTGTATGGGTATGAAAAAGGATATTACATAATACACTTCTAGATGCCTGATTTATCAATAGGTTAAAGCCGTTATAGACAGGAAAATATCATATATTGATCTTAAGAGACATGACGTTGAGTATGCAGTAAGAGATAGGTCTTCTTTAAAGTTTCGCCTTGGAAGAAGGCATTAAGATTTGGTAAGAAAGGTAAATTGAGCCTAAGATTTATCGGACCGTATATGAGATTCTAGAGCGAATTGGACCAGTTGCATACAGACTCACTCTACCACTAGAGTTGAGTCAAATATATGATGTTTCTCATGTTTCAATGCTAGGGCGATATAAATCATATCCTTCTCATATTATACCAGTTAAAAGTATACAAGTGAGACCAGATTTGACATATGAAGAAGAACTAGTCCAGATCTTAGCACGAGAGGTTAAAGAACTTCAGAACACGCGTGTACTGCTAGTGAAAGTGCTTTGGAAGAATCATGCTACAAAAGAGGCTACTTAGGACATCGAGGAAATAATGAAAGCCCAATACCCCCAACAATTCAGCAACCACACTTCAGGTAAGTTTTGAGGACAAAAAGTTTTAAGGGGGAGAGAATTGTAATGTCCACGAAGTAGAGCATGAAGACTATATGGTGAATGAAGGGTAATTTGGTAATTAAAAGTAGATACAAGAGATATATTATGAGCATATAGGAGTATATATGGGGTATATGTAACATATATTAATGAGTTTTGGCTTGGGAATGGTGTTAAAAGTTAAAATAGAGTGAAAAGTTAAGTTGAGA
The DNA here is from genome assembly GCA_949630135.1 of Balakata baccata. Lineage (NCBI taxonomy): Eukaryota > Viridiplantae > Streptophyta > Magnoliopsida > Malpighiales > Euphorbiaceae > Balakata > Balakata baccata. Next base: position 44,894 of record CATIWF010092796.1, on the reverse strand, counting down.
AATAATCATACTCATGACTATATGAGTCACGACTATTACTATTGGGCATAGTAGAATTCTGTGGAGAATTCCAAAAGTTTTAAGGCGATTTAATCACTATTAGAGTGTCACGCCCATGACATGTGTAGTCACAGTCGTGACTCCTATGTTATATAAGGAGTTACACCATCATTTTTCATTTTACTTAGGCCATTCACCCCATAAACCCCAAGACACGGTCCCCCACACCTAAGGACAATATCTTAGCATATTTCTATGAGTTTTTGAGTGTTTAAACACTAAAACCTCCATTAAAACCAACATTTAGCAAGGAATTAAAGGTTAAAGACATAAAGAGAGAAGAATGGAGAGGAAAAGCTTTGAGGGAAAAAAGGGAGCTCAATTTTTCCCTCAAGTTCACACTTATTTTTCCTATTTTAAGGTAAGGAAAGCAAGTTTTCTCCATCTCTTTATGATGATTTGAGGATGGCTGATGTGTTACTTTGGTTGGAAGAAGAACATGTGTGTTTAAGTTTTTGATTTGAAGAAGGGTGTTAGCTTTCTTGATAAGGGAAGTCTTATAAAGTTATTAAAAGAAAGAAACCATGATAAAGAGAGAGAATCGTGCATAATAACTTTAGTTTAGGAGCCATGGGGTTAGATTTATGATTTTGTATATTTGCCATAGACATAGAAATGATATTTGGTTATGGTTGTTATAGGAAAATAAGGCGAAGAAGAAATGATAATCAAGAAGGGTAGAACAAGCTCCTTAGTTTGATTTTTGGTGATACTCCTTTAGGGTTTGTACATATATGCATTTTGGTTCTCCTATTTTGCATGTTTGTATGTATGGATTGAGTAAATGGTATGTTAAAATGATGGATTGTGTGACATGACATGTTGTACATAAAATGAGTTGTTATGAGTATGTAATGGCATGTTAGAGAGCATAGATGACTTGAGTATGTTGGCATGTAAAAACATTAACTGATCATAAATGTATTAGTTGATTATTGATTTATGAGTGATATGTGTTAAATTGATTGTTGGTCATGTTGTGAGCCTTTAAAATGTTGTTAAATATGAGTATAATTGATTAGCTTTGATAAAGGTGTATTGTGTGTCTTAAAATATGGGTTTAGAATTGGAAATTGGTGGATTTATGGAGTCACACTTGTGATTTTAAGAGTCGCGCCCGTGACTAATTGTCCGAAATGAGGCAGAAAGCAAGGTTGCCACTTGAGTCACGCCCATGACTCAAAGTGTCATGCCCATGACATTGTCTTATGACAATTTGAAGTGTTTTTATGACTTCTTAACATGATTAAAGCATGCCAATAATCATTTCATGATTTTATACAATGAAATATCATATAGTTACATGATTTTAAATGTGACGATGCATCAGTGATACATGTGTAAGAGGTATATTAATTATGGCAAATACAGACATGTTGGAAACAAATAATTAATGAATTTAATTACTCAATTCTCTACCTAAGAACCAGTTTAGGATAGATTATATACCATTAAGGAGGTTTACAGTACCAATATTGATGTCATTAAGGACAAACTGGCTAAAGCTCCGCGAGCGCCCCTAATCCTATTAGTATTTAAATGATGTGACTATGATCAGTCAAGGTGACTTGAGACTATGATGAGTAGGGTGGCTGAAACTCCACGAGTGCCCCTACTTCACACCCCATATCCATATAGTCTAGGAATGAGATTTTTGGGCTAAATAAATAAATAATAAAAAAAATGTGAAAACTTATGAAGTGACTTAAGAAGTAATGTAGGAATGGTGATATAAAGTAACGTGAATGTTGTATGTGCTTGGTATGTTATTTTCTAAATTATGCATGTATTGATTTATTTATATAAAAATACCATGAGTTATGTATTTTATGCACTTGTGTGATTGCTTAGGAGAACTTAAATAATTATATGTACCACTAAGCTAGAAAATAGCTTAGCGTGGGTTTTTCTGTAGATAGTATATCTGAAGTTAATAAAGAAGAGTTAAAGCCCATTTTAGACGAGACATTGAGACCGATTTGTGGGTCTATGACACCACACTTTTGTATTCCATTTTATCCATGAACACGGGGCTAGTTAACATATTTTGTACAAAATAAAGAAAATGTTTTATTCTATGATATAGTTGATACTTATATGAATATGTATAAGGCTTGTAAGTCATATATCAGTTAATTTTGGTAATACGAAACATGTGGCAAATGATATGTGATATAAAAAGATAAAGTCTAATCGAGGATGAATGTTGAACTAAGTTGTTATATGAAAAAGTTTAAATTTGCACAGGTTTATTTAGCTAGTTTTGTGGTATTCTGGTTATATATTGGAATCACTCCTAGTATATAAGTAGGATGTCACAAAAGAAACATGGTACATATGTATATAACAACTGCATGAGTGGAGAATACCATGTCAATGTTATGACTATGTGTTTTGTATGTGACCAAATGACAGATTGATGATGATATTTATTATAAATGAAGTGATAACATGTTTGGTTGATTTACATATGTGTATTATTAAGCCATGTGTAGCTTAGCGTGTTTCAAGTGCACGCAGGTCATGGAGCCAATATATAGCTAGTGGAGCAGTTGAAAGTGGAGATGCCTAAGCCCATGTAGAGGAGACCATATAGACCGGATCTGGATCAGCATATTCATAGCATGGATTTATTTATTACATTCATTAAAGGGAAGTAATTAATATATTTGTTAACATGTAATTATGTAATATGACGTAAAGTAAAAAGGAAAAAAAATATAGCTTGACTTGATGCATGAGATAAAGGCCTTGTACGCCCAACTTAGAATATGAAATGTGATAGAAACAAGTTATAGCCACCCAGTCTGTAGCACTTTCTATATATTATGAGTTATAATCGTAATATGTGGAGGGAGTTACATTCTTAGCGGTGGAATAATTAACTTGAGCTTCATCTAGGGTCTTACTAGCATAATAAATAACATGCAAATCCTTGTTCACCCTTTGCCCAAGTACAGCCCTAATAGCATACTCACTAGCATCACACATTATTTCAAAAGGTAGTAACCAATCAGGTGCCATAATAACAGGTGCATGAGTTAATTTCTCCTTCAAAGTGTTAAATGCAAAAAGACATTCATCATTAAAAATAAAATCAACATCTTTGGCAAGCAATTCGGTTAAAGAAGTGCAATTTTGGAAAAATCCCTAATGAACCTCTTATAAAAACCTGCATGCCCTAAGAAGCTTCTAATTCCTTTAACTGATGTAGGTGGTGGTAATTTAGCAATCAGATCCACCTTAGCCTCATCTACCTCAATACCTTTTCTAAAGATTACATGGCCCAAAACAATTCCCAGTTTCACTATGAAATTACTCTTTTCCCAACTCAATGTCAAGTTACATTTAATGCATTTTTTAAGTACACAAGTCAAATTTTTCAAACAAGCATCAAAAGAAGCACCAAAAATAGAGAAAATGATCTATAAAAATTTCAATGCAATCCTCAAGCATGTCTGAGAAAATGGAAAACATATATCTTTGAAACATAGCAAGGTCTCGTTGCACAGTCCAAAAGGCATCCTTCTGAAGGGGAACATTCCAAATGGACAAGTGAATGTGGTCTTCTCCTGGTCCTCTAGAGCTTTAGGTGATAGTAACATGAAAGACCATCAAAAAAGCAATAAAAATTATATCCAGATAAACATTCTAAAATATGATCAATAAAAGGGAGAGGAAAATGGTCCTTTTTAGTTGCAACATTAAGCTTCCTATAGTCAATACATATTCTCCATCCTGTGGTAGTCTTAGTAGGCACTAACTCTCTTTTCATAGGATATATTATCCCTTCATCTAGCAACTTCTAAACCTCCTTCTTCACAATTTCCTACATATTAGGATTTAGCCATCTATGGGCATCCCTAATAGGTTTGGCATCATCCTTTAATATTATCCTATGCATATACATTATAGGACTTATGCCCCTAATGTCTGAAATTCCCTACCCAATGGATTTCCTAAGTCCACTCAACTCCCTAATAACTGATTTCTCTTCTCTAAGAGATAGGTCGGAAGCTAGTATTACTGGATAAGTATGTCCCCCTCTCCTACAACGACGTATTTAGGGGTTGAAAGGAGCTCTTTAAGTTCTACTCTAGGTGGTTCAAGTTCAGTATTCTTCTCTCTAGGTGAGAGAGATGTCAAAACCAGGTTGTCTTCTAGTGCTTCAGCTGAGTCTAGGTTTTTATGTATTTCTTCTAATTTCCCATCCAAAGACTTATATGTCTTATTAACAGTCAAAGCAACTTCCACTTTTTCTAGTCTATCTTGCAAGTAAGCATTATACACATATAAATCCAGACAATCTATATATAAGCATTCATCAAAAGATGGAATAGCAGAACAAGTCATAGAATCAAAAGCTTTAAATTCAATTGTTTCTCCTAAGACTGTCATAGTGAGCTTACCATTATGAACATCTATTATCGTTTTTGGTAGTGGCCATTAATAGTCTACCAAGTAAAATGGTCTGCTCTTTCTCCCTTAATGGAGAAGTCTCCATATCCAAAACAATAAAGTCAACATGTATGATTAACTTACCAATTTGGATTAGCAGATCTTTAACTATACCTCTAGGATATTTCGCTGACCTATTAATAAGCTGGAGACACATAGTAGCAGGTTTTAATTTGCCCAATCCTAACTGAGCAAATACTGAGTATGGAATCAAATTGATACTTGTGCCCAAATCAAGCATGGCCTTGGCTACCTTTCTATCTCTCATAGTTATATCTATAGTGAAACTTCCCAGATCTTTCATTTTCTGAGGCAAGTCTTACTGAAGAACTGCACTTACTGTCTCAGACACTATTATCTTCTCGTTGTTGCCATACCATCGCTTGCTTGAATTTGGCTTCTTGAAAAATTTAGCATAGGTAGGCATAGTCCTAACAACATCCAACAATGGTAAATTAATTTGCACTTTAGAAAGCATATTAAAAATTTCATTAAATTGCTTATCTTGTTTGCTTTCTTTTAGTCTATTAGGAAAGGGAATAGGTGGCTTATATGGTTCTTTGGAATTATGAAATTCTGGTCCACTTAAAGCTCCTTGCTTCCTTTCCTTCTCATTTTCATTGTTTTCCTCTTGATTTGTTTTCTGTTCTTTATGATCCTTGAGCTCATCCTTCTTATTTCTAGAATCATCTTTATTTGCACAAGGAAATTTACCCAAATCATTATCTAAATCAACTTTGTTTTCATAAACCATACCATTTCAAAGAACTGTTATAGCTTTTACTTGTCGGGTTGACTTAGGAGTTTTCCCTTCCTATTTTCCTGAACTGCTTTAGCTATCTATCCCATCTGAATTTCCAACGTCTTCAAGGATACCTCAATAGAGTCTACCCTTTTATCTATTTTTTCACTTTTATCCTGAGAAGCAACAATGAAGCTCTGAAGGATTTCTTCTAACAAAGGATTCCTTGGTGCGTTTGAGGGTCTAGATTGGTTTTAAGTATGGTATATAGGTTGATTTCTTTGATGGTTTAGACTTGTGTGCTGATATTGAGGGGGTTTGGAATTCTAATACACCTAAGGCGGGTTCTATTCATTGTTTCTCCAAGAAAAATTTGGGTGATTCCTTTAGCCTAAGTTATATATGTTGCAATACGGATTATTTTGCTGCCTAGGCTGAAAGGAGTTCATGGCATTAGCTTGCTCCATATCATTTCTTGCACAAGAATTAAAAGCAAAGCAAGCATTAGCCCTATGTCCATAATTATTGCAATTACAACATACCTCATTAGTGGGTGCATTCTTGTTGTTCACTAGCATCCTAACTTGCTTAGTTAGCTCGGCTATGTTAGAAGTCAATTCAGTTCTGCTAGAAACTTCATTCACTGCAGCCTTCCTCCTTCTCACATATTTTGTTAGGAATTGGCTTCCAACATTTCATAAATGTCATATGTTTCATCAGCCATCTTCTCCCACATTGTAACCCTAGTAGCATTATCTACCATACACTGATACTGATGGGTCAATCTATTATAAAAGGCCTGATTAGTTATTAGTAGTGAATATCCATAATCGAGACACTGAAGTAACAATATTGTGAACCTATCCCAAGCATCATGGAAGGTTTCAGAATCTTTCTGGTAAAAGTTCTGGATCTTGGCCCTCAATTCCTTTGTCTTTTGATGGGAATAAAATTTATCCATAAATTTGTGATACACTTCCTCCCAATATCACAAGGAGTTGGGTGGTAGAGTCATTAACCATGCCTTAGCCCTATCCTTCAGTGTATATGGGAAACATCTCATCCTTAGCTGATCTTCCTCTAGACTATTCAAAGGGAAAGTCTTGACAGTGGCATAAAATTCCCTTATGAACGTCAGAGGGTCCTCATTAGGTAGCCCATAAAAGGATGGGAACATGTTCAAATGGATGCTCTTTAACTCGTAATTCCTAGCAATTTCTCCAAGGACTATGCAAGAGATAGTATTGCCTGGCCTAGCATAGTCTTTCATAGCCAGCTGCCTTTGTACAACTACTCCTACAGGTGGATCCTGGTTTTGAGGTGGGCCTTGATTCTAAAGAGGATCTTCCATTATTTCCTCTATCTAATCAACCTCTTCTTAAACTAATTCGGGATCTCTTGGTAGTAATTCTTTCTCCTCAAAAGATTGTGCTAGGGATCTTTGAACTCTAAGTCTTAGCTTGTATGGTCTCTAAGTGGATGAATCTCCTAACTTAGCCTTCCTACTTATACCTAGCATAAAACTTAGATCATAAATCTAATAGCTAAATGCAAAACAATGAAAAAAATCATGAAACAATGCAAATCAATAAATAAGATGGCAACCAAGACTAATTAAGAATTTAATTAGCAAGTCCCCGACAACAGCACCAAATATTTGATGTTAATCAAATTGTTAATTTGCAAGCGCTCGAACCAATTATAGATTGGTAAGACATCACTCCCAAGATTGTTCTCTCATGGAATTGCTAGTTTAAATTCTAACTAATCAAGTTTACCACCGAGCACAACAAAATGATCTTAAACACACTAATCCAATTTTGATGAGATTAAAGGTAATAAATTGTACTAAAATGGCAATTAAACTACTAAATTTATCAAATAAGATGTTGAAGTACTTAGTTTCGCATCCCCAAACTTGAATTCCCCTGTAACAAATTAAGCTCAATGAATTATGATTCCATGGCAATCACCTAAGTCATTAACTAACCAAACCAATGGATTAATCAATGTTCACTTCAATTTTATGGTCAAATTTAAGATGATGTTCCTAATAACTCAATCCTATGATATCCATTCCAAGGTCAATAATTGGTGGCCAATCAATTAGCACACAAGAATTAAGGAAGAACAATTGAACTGAAGTGGAAATCAACTTTCATTAAAGAGAAAAATAAACAGGATTCTTACAAGCTGGGGTTGGTCACTAAGCACCCTTAAAGGAATTAGCCTAACATTACTATAACAATGCTCATTTCCATAGTAATATCTCAGCAAAACATTACAACAGCAAAATAAAGAGAAAAAGATGCTTGCTTCCCTGAGAAATTACAGCAGTTCAAACTTGGAGAAGGTTGGTCTTCTATCTCGTAAACCAAACTCGAAAACAACTTCAAAGAGGCTCGATAATCTTCTCTAAGTGAATGAACAGTGTTGTCTTCAACAATTCCTCCACTTGTTCTCAAAAAAATCAGCAGTAAAAATGACATAATAAAAATGTAGTAGCAAAGAAGAAACAGAAAAGAGAGTAAGAAGAGAAGAGAGAAACCTAATTCCTAAAAAAACCTATTTAAATCTTCAAGACTCCTATTTCATGTTAAATTCTCTCCCCCTAGCTGTTCCCTCCCCCTCCAAGGTGGCTTAAAATCACTCCTTTAGGGTCCCAAGAATCCAATTCTAACTCAATTTCCTCTATCTGGGCATTTTTAATCTAGTTACTGCAGTCCTAGGCATTAGACGCATGATGACTATTGCAGACGTGATGAAAACTGCCTTAGCTGGAACTTGGGTAATTGCGTGCGTGTCGGCTGTCGCGCCTACAACAATAGCTTCACTTTTCAGGCTTCATTCTAGCATCGCGTGTGTGATGGCTATTGCGTCTACGATGGTAAAATTACTCCTTTTCATGCAAATTCACACCTAAAATACTTTTAATTGCTTCCAACTCCTCTTTAAACCTAAAAATATGAATGTACACATAATAAGTATCTAAAATCAAAATAACATATATTAAATAAACACATATCAGAATCCTAGAGGCAAAAGGGAGAGCACAGAGCATAGATTACATCGAAATCATGGATCATATAGCACATCATGAAGAAAAACATTTTTCCATTTCGCAATCTAAGTTGATAAGCACCAATGCCTAAAATCTCCTCTCTACCATGATTGCCTATGCTGATATACTGAGTGCCAGCTGGAATTCAATGAAAATATAGGAACCCATTCTTATCTCAACTACGTGTTTGTTTGCCCCCGTATCTAAAATCCAATCGGGTAGAGAGTTAGCAGCTAGTGCATAGGAACAAGCATTAACTGAGATAAGTTCAAGAATTACCTTAGGAGCCTCAAGACAAATGAGAGCTAGGTGACCCTTATGCCCATAATTGTAGCACTTTAATTTAGCTACATCTCTTTTGACAACACACTTGTATTTTTAGGTCTTGATAGCATTGACCTATTAAGGCACAAAATTTTGTCCTTGTTTGCCTTTCTCGCCTTGCTTTCTTTTGCCTTTTAACTTATTTGCAGGCTTATTTAGCCCTGAGCTATAAAGGTCTTAGGGTGGATAGTTTCAATACGCTCAGCTTCAAGCTCCAAATGACAGAAAATATCATCAATGGTCTTGATGTTCCCACTATAAGTCATCAATTGTTTCATTTTGAGCCCACTTGGGGTCTAGCAAAAAAGAATGATAGCCAACACCTATTGCTCATCATTGACCTCAACTCCAGCAGTTTTCAAATCCCTAATCATGTTGCTCATCACACGAAGGTGTTCAACCATAGTGTGATTAGGTAATTTAGTATACTCCTGAAATTTCAAATTCAAGGCACGCAACCTTGTAGCAGAGGTCTGACCATACTTGATTTTGAGTTGTTCCCACATTGACTTAGCAATGGAAAATTTCTTAAATTCTCCAATCAAGTCATTTTGCATGCTACTCAACATAGTGAAGCATGCACAGCGGTCTTTCTTGACCTAATTGTTATAAGCTTCCTTATCACGATAATGTTGGGTTGTGTTATTCTCTTCAGGGGGAACCATAGATATTTCCAAAGTCTCAAGCACTTCATGCTCATTTAAAAGATACTAATTCTTCCTTTCCCACATGTCATAATTTTGACCATCAAGTTTTTATCCCTTATTAAGATTAGCAATTACAGTTTTTGAGGTCATTTCAACACTATAAGCAATTTGGAAATTAAACACATATTATATTATTTTTTAAAAAAATAATCTAAATTAATATTTCTTTTACATAATGAAATAAAAAAATGCGCTAGACTCATAATCATCTCTTATTATGCAATAAAAATATTAAATAAATTATTTTCACCAATTAGAGAACTTATCGCTAAATTATCCCACTAATTTAGAACTAATCCAATTATTTTATAGAACTAATCTATGCATGCATATTTATTGATATAATCACATCCATGCATGAAAAATATTGCAATAAAAATTAATACCAAAAATCAAAATTATGGTAAAATGGAAAAGAACCCCCTTACAAGGCTTTCTTGGAAAAAATACATCATAAATTTAAAAATTTACATTCCATTGAAAAACCTACTACAATAAATCTACTAAAAAAAATATACTTGAGGGTGCCCTTTTACCATAATTTCAAAATTTGTATTAATCAATAAAAGATATGTATAAACACAAATTACACCATCCATTGCAAAATAATTCAACTAAAATGAATTAATATTTAAAATGTATGGTAGACTATAAATAATAATATGAACTAATCATATTAATCTATAAATAAATTATAGATATATAGGAATAAAATTGTAAAACATATTATTATAACAAATAAAAAATATGCTTTAGACCAAATTATGAAGACACGTAATCTATTTATTCATAATAATCAGTAATTTAATTTTTACAATTATCACCATGGTAATATGAGGCATAAAATAGCAAAAAAAATATTTTGATATTCTTAAAAAATTATTAAAAAAAATCCGAAAAATCAAAAAAAATATTTTATTATTTGTGCCTCCGATACTCACAAATAAATTTATTCTGAAAATTAATTTAATTCTTTATTTATTAAAACTGAAATATTTAAAATATGGCAAAATATAACTCCAAAAAATCCAAAACAAATATGCACTACTAGAACACATAGTTTTCGTCATTCAATCTTTGAAGGTGTCAAAAAAGGCAGCAGCATGCATCACCACACTCCGATCAAAGTGGCTGCTAGTTTCTACAGTTTACACAAACTACCAATCATCTAATCGGAGTGTGAGTTACACTCCATATCTTCCAGCGATTGGTTTTCAACACTAATAATATATTAAATTTTATACGGCGTTATCTATCAATTTGTTGATTTTATTTATCAAAACAAAGAAGATGTGAAACGCATTCTCTATCCAAGAGAGTAAGAAAAAAAATTTTCCTTCATTTTTCCAAATTTCTTGTTTTCTAGATTTTGGTTTTGAAACAAATTCAAAATGCCAACTGTATGAAATCATATCTCACTCATTTTAAATATGTTTTGAGTAATCTTTATACTGATTTAAAGCTTAGATGTAGTACTACAAGATAATATAATAAAACCACAAAAAAAACCAAAGTTTTCTGTTCAAAATAATCACTAAAAAATACCAGAAAAATATAGTAATTTTAACATATTTCATATAAACCTTTTATGAGAAAAATAAAATATCATCATGATTTCATGAAAGAAAATAATTCATAAATACATAATCTCTTATTTACATAAAATAAAAAATTAAATCTAAATAATGTAATTTTTTATTTACACAAAAAAAAATATTATCATGAATCACTACTATATTAAGATGAGACTAAAGCACAAAAGCTTTGATACCAATATAGGAAAAATATGAATAAATATAAATATAGAGTAATCAAATTACCTTACGGCGAAAGTAGAAGTATCAGACTTTGATATACAATTTTGAATATGTAAATATCAGATCTTCAACACTTGGAATACGTCAGGGGATGAAGAATGTTGCAAGAGTCTCTCCTTTAATCCATGCTGTCACTGTCTAAGATCACAAATAGTTTTTAGGAGCAAAATATATTTTTTGTATTTTGTGTTCTGAATTTTAAATTCAAATACATATTATCTCTATTTAATAAAAGATAAATAATGAAAAATTTATTCCTATTAGGATATCTAAAATAGAGTTGCAATCCATCCGACTCTAAATATCTTTAACTATAAATAAAATAATTAATATATAATTATTTATTTATTTTAATTAATGTAAACGTTTTTCCACAGGTAATTTTACGTATAAGGGGCAATAGCTAATATATTATATTTTTACCTTTCATCAATCAATCATTAGCTACAAGCTACATCTTTATCAAATAGCTAAACCGAACGCTCTTTGTCAAATAGCTAAACCGAACGCGTTTAAATATTCAATTGAAAGTTAAGTTTAACTAATGGATTTTTTTTTTTAAAATTTCCTATAAAAGTTAATTGATATTATATAAAATAAAATGAATAAAATTTCAATATCAATTTTTTCAGAAAAAATTAAGTATGACAATTTCTCAAATTTTCTATCCGGATATAACTTAGAAATCGAATATCATGGCCGAATTGAAGTTAACAATTTAGTTTTGTTGGGATAAGAAAAAATTCAATTGTATAGTTGGATTCGAAATCTTTTTTATTAGGTTTTGTTGTCCGATTCGAGAGAGATATATATATATATATATGACAATCGATATTTTAGAAAGAGATCCAATTAATTATATACATAAAATTATATATTCTTTCAAAATGTTCAAGGCAAAGACGATTTAACCATATCGCAAGTGAATTTGTTACTTTTTTTGTATAAACTATATGTATTGTCATTCATTATACAGTTTAGAGCTAATTATGTTCAGAATTTAGCAACAGTTAAAACTTTTCACTCTTTCTCAAAATTGAATTTAGAGGAGATTGAAATGATCTAAGAAATATTTTCAACAAATTAAATCTACATGGTCAAGTGAGCCACAATATTTAGAGTTTGTTATTGATAGGAAAAGAGAAATATAATATTGTGGCTTGGAATTAATAACTATAATTAAGATGCAAGTCGGCGTACCCTTAATAATATGTCCAAACACAGACCCAGGCCATATCTCGTGGCACATAATAAAAACAAAATTATTACAGTAGGAATATTGCTGTCCTCGTCCTGTTATTATAAATATAGTATATGGCCATGGATATGTAAATGCAATACTTTTCTCTTTAATATAAACACTTTCTTCTTCTCACTGAGTGCCAAAATTAACAATGTCACAGTCACAACTGTGTGATCTTTCAATCAATGTTAATGGTCAAGAAACTTTCTTTCTAAATCAGGTAATTAATTTTATTATCTGACGTTTTTATTTAGATTGCGTGAGATTATTTCATATCATTATTATTTGATTGAAATTTTAAATATGCAGAAAATTGTATCAGCATATTCTGGGAAGTTGAAAAGGATGATCAAACAAGAAAGAAGAAAAACTGATGAGGGTACAAACAAATCAATAATGAGTATGAAGATGGATGATTTCCCCGGAGGATCAATTGGGTTTGAATTAATTTCAAGATTCTGTTATAACAGTGGCAGAATTGAAATCACAGTTTCAAATGTTTGTCTTCTGCATTGTTGTGCAATCTTTCTGGATATGAATGAGAATTTGTTGAAGGAGACAGAAATTTTTCTTGAAGGAATATTTTACTGGTCATGGAATGATGTTCTTGTAAGTTTAAAAAGCTGCAATTCCTTCTTCACTTATGCAGATTCATACGGTTTAATGCAGAGACAGATATGCAACCTATTAGCAAAGATAGCGCAGAATTCAGACTCCTCCAATGTTGCTGCTGCTGCTTCTTCTTCTTCTTCTTCCTCTTCTTCTTGTCCAGAAACTATACCAGCTTTCCAAGAATCATCAACAACATCATCAAGAAAATGGTGGTTCAGTGACATGTCTTGTTTATCTCCTACTATAATCGAAAAGTTCATAAAGAATTTAGGGGCATATGGGAGCGACAATAACAGCTTAGTGCTAACAAGATTCATTATCCATTATCTGAGAAACAGAAACACATCAAGAGGAAGTAGTAAGGTTGACTATGATAATGAAGCAGATGTGTATGGTGGGCTAGCAGATACAGCCGTTTATGGAGTGACATTAGCAGGAAAATCTTGGTTTTCTTGCAGAGGATTATTATCGGTATTAAAGACTGTATCAGGATTTGGATTAAGCAAAGAATGCAGAGGGAAGTTAGAGAGATTGATTGGGAGTATGCTTGATGAAGCAAGTTTAGATGATTTACTCATATCTGGACATGAAAGAGGTGGTTATTATGATGTTAAGTTGGTATTGAGGTTGATAAGAATTTTTGTTAATGAAGAATTAGTTTCAATACAAAGGATGAAGAAAGTGGGTAAATTAATTGATAAATATTTGGGTGAGATATCTCCTGATCATAATCTTAAGATGTCAAAATTTCTTGGAGTTGCTCAGAGTTTACCAGAGTCTGCTAGAGATTGCTTTGATGGAGTTTACAAAGCCATTGACATGTATGCTCTGGTTAGTATATTAACGGCAGAAATCCCTTAATTTATTACCTTTCTTTTATTATATATATATGAGGGACGGATCTAGAAATTTGTTTTAGTTGGGGCAAATTTAATTGAATAAATTAAAAATTATATATAAACAATTTATAAATAAAAAAATACAAGTAATTTTGAAATAAATCACATTAATAAGTAATACTAAACTTTCAAACATAGAAAAAAAAACATATCTTATAAATTTAATAATTAAATATATCTTGTAATGCTAAATTGAAATAAAATCTTTGCAAATAACTTTTTATGGATATTCTAAAAAAACAACATAACAAAAACAAATAATTAAGTTACTAATATATCATAAAATATTATTAAGACAAATATTCTACTAATCAAAATTAAAATTAATTTTATTTCATAAAAATTAATATTAATTTTTTAATAAAAAATAAAATTTGAGAAAATAAATCAAATTAAATGTCAAATTTTAATTTTCAAGTAATAAAATATTTATATTCGACATATTAATAAATAATAATGCTATAAATTTATAAAACAATAAAGAATTTTTTCAATTTCATTTCATTAAAATATAATACTAATTTCAAAATTAAAAATAAAGCACTAAATTTGAGAAAATAAATTAAACTAAAAGCTAAATATCAATATTAGGCCAAACATCAAAGAATATATATTTTTAATTAAAGAAATTTAGATACCAATAGTACTATAATATCTAATCAACTACCGCAATAAGATAACTGAAAAATATGTAAAAAATTAAAAAAAAGATTAAAATTTTAAACTAATCTTACAAGTGATAAGAGATTGATTCTATTTATAACAAGTTTTGTTTTTTTTATTGCTTGTATTTTTCACTTGTCTTTTTCCAACATTAAACGAAGAATAGTGGAAATAAAAATAAAAATAGAAAGAAATAGTAAAAGGTAAGTGTGTAAAAGAAATGTTTTAGATAAAAAAAACGAAAAGTAGGAAAGAGAAAATAAAATGTTAAATAAGATAAGAAATACTAAAAAGTAAATAATTTTCTTTGTATTTTTTTAATAATTTACTATATAAAATAAATCATAATCATCATAACATATATAAAAGTAGAAATTAAGACGACATGCAAAATAACTATAAAGTATTTATTATTTCTATTTTATATATAACTCTTAATAATAGATAAATTAATAATTTTTATATGAGTTATAATATTATAAAGTAGTATTAAATTTGAGAAAATTTTGAACTTATTATTTACTATGAATAAAATAGTATAAAATAATATGAAATCTAAAATAAACATGTACTCATATAATTCACTATGAATAAAATACAATAATAATATATAATTCACTATAAATAAAATATTATATTATTATAAATACAAGTTCAATATCTAATAATCACATAAAACATACGTTAATTAAAAAAAAAACTTATATAACTAAATTGATTTTTTAAGTGGATGCAATATTTTCTATATTTATAGAAAAAAATTCTAGAAAATAAAGAGAATATTTATAAATATTTTTGGGGGCTATTGGGGCAAGTGCTCCCATTATTCTCATTCTAAATCCGTCTCTTATATATATATATATATCCTTTTTCTTTTATAAAACCAAATTAAATCATTTAATTTTGTTTTATAAAAGAAAAAGGAGAGGAATTTTCCCTAACTTCTTTTGACAACCAATATACTCTTTAGTATTTACTCCTTAATTTTAAGTTCTAATAAAAAAATAGCTTTTTCTTTTCTGCTTAATTATATATAAAAAGAATTAACCATAGGGTGTGAAAGAATTTCTTATAAATTTGCAGAAAAACTTACGCAACATTGATAAATGACAATCATTAATATAAAATATATGAAATTGCTTTTTCTTTTATGCTTAATTATGTATAAAAAGAATTAACCATAGGGTGTGAAATAATTTTTTATAGATTTGCAGAAAAACTTAACATTGATAAATGACAATCATTAATATAAAATTTATGGAATTGTGGACCCTACCCTTACCCTAAATAAATAAGATATTGTTGTAATTCAAAGTGCCCTGCAATTCGGTATGACTTCCTTTATTACTAAGAGCATCCCCACCTAAATTTAGGGAGTTTTCTGACTTCCAACAGTCTTCCTATTTTTCTTCTTATCTATCTCATTTCTTAAATTTTACATTCTCCCTCCTCATATTTAAGAGCCACTAAGAGTTATAAGTAATATTTTATTATTTTTTTGTTCTTTTCTCTCTCTTTCCTGCTTTTTTGTCTTTTATTTTCTCTCTTTTCATTTTCTTTCTGAATAGTTTTATTATTAAAAAATTAAAATAAGGAGTGAGATAAAAAGTACTGTTGAAATGCACATAATTTTCAAAATAAATAAAATAGGGAGTGAATTTTTTATAATATAATAGAAAGTGAGATAAAGAGCATTATTGGGGATGCTCTAACCAAATTACTATATTTGTCATTACATTACTTGAAAAAGAAAGAACAGACAAGATGAATCAATTCTTCAATAATGTCTAACATTCTATTTTTTCTTTCTTTTTAATAAAAATTAATTGAAAAAGAAAAGAACAACTTTTTAATATAGGAAAATTATAAAAACTTGAATAAGCTATATTAATTGATTAGGGTGGATAGACGATAATATGGGAATAGTTTGAATGTTTTAATATTTGTTTTGTTTTTTTGTATTTTATATAAAATTCGTAAATAAAAATTGATTAATATTATGATTTTGAACATAATTGTGAGTTTGCAATTACAGTCTCATCCAGCACTCTCATTTGAGGACAGAACAAGGCTATGTGAATGCCTGAATTATGAGAAACTGAGTCTAGAGGCATGTAAAGAGTTGGCTAAGAATCCAAGAATACCACCAAATATTGCAATTCGAGCACTAAAATCTCAAGCACAACCTAATGAATTTGAAATACAAGAGAATGAAGATATTAAAATAAACATAGAAAGAATGCAAAAAAGGGTAATTCAATTAGAGAAGGCTTGTAGAGAGATGAAGGGTCAAATGTCTTTTTTGGTTAGGCATACTTCTTCTCCCACCAGAGCTCTACCAAGACTTCGTTGAATTTATCTGTCTTTTTATACTAGCTACTATATATGCTTCATATACCTTGTTTTCTTTTTTTTTGTGAAATAATAATTTTGGTTACAAGAAAAGCCTGAATTTTGAAAAGTTGTTTGTTTAATTTTCAATCATGTATGATTGTAATTTCAGTGGATTTATAATATATAAGATTTTTTATGTTAGGCGCACATTGACTACATCAAAATTCATTGTAAAATTGATCAACCTCATAAGTCATAACTAAGTGTCATGTTAGAATGTCATTTGTTTTTAAATCAGAAGGGATGAATTGCAAATTTTATAAATATTTTGAACCCAATTGCTACGGAAAAAAATTTGAGTAAAATTGCAAATAGGATGATACGCTACGTTTTTTTTTCATTTTATTCCTTAATTATTAGGGAAAATTTCACCCACCACCTACTTTTAAATTTTTTTTACAAAATTATCCTCTTATTTTACTCTTTTTATTTTTACCGAAATGTTTTTCATTTGTACCAAATGTTCCATCTTCTCTTTTCTCCAGAATCCAGTTTTGCATCTTCTTCGTCTTCCTTTTTTTTTTCCACTGAGAAACCACTCTAGATCTACGTATCTTCCATTTGCAATCTTTTTTCTTCTCTCCGATGATTGCGAGTGACTTCTGATCATTGCAAGTAACTTTCTTCGACGACTGCGAGTGACTTCCTGACATATCCAAGAAAACTGTTCATTTTGCAATTACCTCTAAAGATTACAAGTGACTTAATGGAAGAGTTGAGGGATTTTGTGTTATTTAATCTTTTTTTTCTATTTTGTTGTTCTTGAATTTGTTTATTTACTTCTTTGAGTTTTGTCTATGTTCTTGATTTCTTTTTTATTCTTTATTTTCTTGAAATCAATAAAATATCTCTAACGTATACCCAGAGTATTCCCAAGGTATACCAGAGATATTATCCTATAATTTCCAAAGATATATTGAAATATCCCCAAGGTATACCAAAGATATACTAGAGATATTTCCATATAATTCTCAAAGATATACCGAAGTATCCCCAATGTATACTCAAGGTATATTAGAGATATTCTCATATATGCCCAAAATATCCCAAAGATATACTGGAGGTATTTCTGTGGAATTTCCAAAGGTATACCGAAGTATCCCAAGGTATACTAGAGATATTCCTATGAAATTTCCAAAAGTATACCGAAATATTCCATATGTATACCGGAGATATTCTCATCCCCAAGATAGGCCAAAATATTCCCAAGGTATGCCAAGTATACAGAATTATCCCTAAAATATACCTAAAATATATCAAACTATTTGTTTTGGGATTTTTGTGATGTTTTGAATTTTGATTGAATTTTATTCTTCTTCTTCTTCTTCTTCTTTAATGAATTAATTATTCTTATTCTTGTTCTTGTTCTTTTTTGTAACATCCGGCGATTTAGGCTCCGGCCGCGCTTGGCTATTATCGCGCTCGTCGATTCAATTAGAGTCTAAATTTGGACACATAAAAAAATCATAAATAATAAGTAAATATAAATAGAGATATTAGTATATGAGAACTAAAAATTTTGGTGGAAGAACTGGAAAAAAAATAAAATTTTCATATGGACAAAATCGGTATTATTAATTTGTTTGGGAAAAAAAGTATAAGGATTAGGGAATTATGAGGTGGTAGTGGAATTTTCCATAATTAAAATTTAATCAAAATTAATTAAGCTAATAGACCAATAGAAAGAGAGATTAATCTAATTAGTGGGATCCATATGCATAAACCTAAGTATAAAAGTCAAAATTTGTGGCATATTCTTCACTTATCCAACCAAATCCACCACCATCATCATCCTCCCCTCTCTATAGCCGACCATACCCTCCCCTAACCCTCTATTTTTGTATCATTTAAGCTTCTAAAAGAGTGGGGGAAAAAGTGAGCAAGAAAGAAGGAAGGAAAGAAGAAGAAAAATGAGGAAAAGAGTGGGAGAATTAGGCCACCATTTCAAATCATCAAGGTGAGTTTCTTCTTCTCAAATCCAACCTTTTTCCACATATTTGAAATGCTTATGTTTGGTTGTTGTGATTGAAATTAATAGATTAAGGTTCGTATTGATGTTGTGAGACTAGGGTTTGGAAGTGTTGGATTGATGGTAGGAAGATGAAATTGAACTTTAGGTTGTTATAAATAATAGTTTTATGGCTTTAAAACTAATGAAATAGGACTTATTTGAAGATGTCGGGGGTTCCCTAATGAGGAAAAATTAAGGAGAAAATGATTGGAAGTGATTAATGGTGAATTAGTGATGAGAGGGTGATGAATGTAAAGAAAAAGATCATTAAGTTAGTGGGACTGTTTTGGTTGTGATTAGTGGGATGAGTGACTAATGGTTGTGATGAATATAAATGAGGTAAAGAAAGGAAGAATTAAAAATATTGAAAGAGATGGAAACGCATTTAGAACACTAGACATCATTCATGCATAAATATTATTTATATGTGTGGCATTAAAGGAAATTTTGCTTGTTTTGTTAAGGCCAAACAAGTGGGCAAAAAAGTGTCCATCAAGAGGTGGACAAAGAGAAGGAAAAGGCCACCTAAAAGTGAAGAAATGAGAAGGTTTAAGGCTATCTAGATAAGTACTTGGATAAAAATCTTGTATGTCTTAATATATGTGCAATATTATATATAATGTGTGTTGATGCATGTGGATGTTGATGCATGTGGATTGCAATGTTGTATATTAAATTCTTGCCTTTTTATTTTGTGGTGAAATGGTGTGAAATGTTAAGTTTTATGATTGTATTTATAATCTGGAAATTTTGGATATAAATATGGATACATAAGGTCATAAAATTAATTAAGTTGCAATGAAACCAATAGGTACCCTGTCACACATGCACTGTAACAGCTTTGATAAAATTGATCATAACGTAGGCTGTAGAATTTGGATTGACATTAAACTAATTGGATATGATAGCTAACACATAGTGTTAAAAACGTTATGAAAAATATAAGTTGAAATTCGATTTGTAATTAGGTTAAAAATTGGCTACAAAATTTCGGACCTAATTAAACCAATAAAACCCTGAGCAAAAATTTAATGAACATCACTTGGTAATTTGACCATGACTTTTGATAGAAAATTCAGATTCCCTTGATTCTTTTTATAAATTCAAGCTAAGACAGTAAGCTAAAAATTCCTAGACGATTATAATGTCTGAATCAAATTGGAAATGGGCCAAAATTTGGGCTTAATCCCAAGGCTGGAATCTGCCTTATAAACAAAATTTGCATTCTTGGTTTTTCATGTTCTATGAAGTGTAATTGAGATGAATATTGGAAAATTTTAATCTTATTGCTATATATGAGACATAAAGTATGTTATTATGTGATATTTGTAAATTTGAAAATAAATAAATAAATATAAAAAAATAATATACTTGAAGAAATGATAAAATGAGTTAATAATGTCAAAGCTCAATTACGCCTAGTCTAGAACTAGAATAGAGGATAATTTGGCATATCAATTAGGGGTTGAAAAAAATTATGCGCAATTTAATTATTGTAAAGAAAGCCAGTGATGACACTATTAGAATGAAAGATGGTGATGGCAATAATATATATATATATACATAAATATTAGCAATTTGTAAATGCCGGAGATGACATTAATTTGAAAGGCCGGTAAGGCATAATTGAAAAGCTGGAAAAGACAATCTCATATTCCTATTAACGAGTTCAGATATAGGTATTATGGACTTGATAAAAAAATAATAATAGTAGTAATAATGATGATAAATGCTTGGAACAATTTTAAATATATTGCTAGATTTAGGATATAAAATTATGTTAAAGATATTGTTTATTAATTGATGGATTAATTGTGATGAATCTATAGGTTGTATGATGAACTTGCTATTTTTAAGTGATGAATCTATATCTTTGATTGACAAATCTACGATATATGCAGTATAATTAGTAAGACGTAATAATTTATGTATGTATGTAAGATTTTTATCATATGAAATACCACTAAGCTATTAGTTTAGCATCGGTAAAATTTTCTCGCGCATGTATATAAAGTCTAGAATATTAGAGTAATTGTCAGAAGAAGAAGAAAATCTAGATGGACAGCAGCTTAAAGCTCCAAATTTATTTTGGTGTATTTTGAAGAAGCATTGTAATATATTATCAAGATTTTCTCATGTAGTGTATGTAGTGGGGCATATAAGTATAATAGTAAGTAGAAATTTCAGTGTAAAAATATATGTTTCATATCAAGAGATAAAGTAATATTTTTTTTATAGTGTACATGTATTAATCAATTAAATGGTTATATGTATGATAAAATAATAATAATAATAATAATAATAAAAGAAAAAAAAAAGGCATTCTAATTTGAAAGATTGTTTAAAACAGATAAACAGATAATGTCCATTTACTATATTATTCAAATGAAGGGTAAAGGGGTGTTACACTTTTTGATATCAGAGCAAGGTTAAAAGATTCTCGCCTAGTTGGGTATAGGAGATAGGTACATAATGCATGCACATACATTTTTTTTAAGCTGCTTTACTCTAATAAGGAACCCTTCTTCTGACAACATTCATTTTTATGGATTCTAAATCACGAAAAAGTCATGAGGAAGAAAAGGGTAAGAATATAATCGTTTCTACTATTCAAAGGCAGACAGCCTCAATTAAAGACTTGGGGCCTAGTGTGGCGGCATCATAGTATACAGAAGAATAGGCTAACTACAAAAGAACAAGCCGACCCGGGTCAAAAACCTTTTATGTAACAGGTGACTCGTGCAAGCCACTCTGGCACCACCTCAACCACCCCTCCACTTCAGCTAAAATCCCAAATTGAAAGATTGAGGAAATATGGAGCTACAGATTTCATAGGTAGAAGAGAGGAGGACCTGTCAGTAGTAGAATTCTTGTTAGAACAGATAGAGTGGATTTTTGAGGATCTTTAGTGTCTTGAGGAGCATAAGGCTAGGTATGCAGTGTCCTTTCTGCAAGAGCATGCCTATCAATGGTGGAAATCAGTATTAGTGAAGCCTCAGACTCCAAATCCATTGACATTGGATTTTTTTGTGGTAGAATTTAAGAAGAAATATGTGCCGCGAGTTTATGTTGATAAGAAAAAAAGATAATTTCTAAACTTAAAACAGGGGAGTATGTCAGTGTCTGATTATGAAAAAGAGTTTATTAAGCTGAATAGGTATGTAGTGGGAATTATTGAGGATAAGGCAGATAAATGTCGTAGGTTTGAGGATGGCCTCAATGATGATATTGGTCATTTGGTTGCCTCCCATCACCATACAGACTTTGCTACATTGGTATCCTTAGCTTTCAGTGTAGAAATAAGAAAAAATATGAAGACAGAAGAGTCCTATAAGAAGCCAACTGCCAGTATGGCTCAGATATTAGGTAGGAGAGAACAGTTTATGACCATGCCTTTTCAGTCAAGGGGTGTTGGACAAACATTTTCTGGGAGGTAGGGTCAACAGTTTAGACTTGCAGCCTCATTAGCTAGTTGACCAGTATCGATGCCCAGGAGGTTAGCTCCTGCTATATGCCAAGACTATGGTAGATCCCATCCATGAGAGTATTGGTGGCTAACTAGAGCATGCATGAGATGTGGAGCCATATATCATATGAGGAAAGATTGTCCCAAGCTTGGTACAAGCCGTATAGCACTGATATAAACAATGACAACAGGGTAGAGTTGAGGTAGAGGACGAGGCCAGTTTAGAGGTGGCTATACTGGATAGAGTTATGGTGCATTTGAGATAATAGATAGGGCTGAGGGTAATAAGGCTTCAACTCGAGCTTATGCAATAGAGCTCGGGAGGATTAGAATGCGCCAAACGTTATAATTGGTAAATTTTATTTATTTGGCTCTAATTTGCATGCATTAATAGATCCTGCCTCTACGCATTCATGCTTATGCACATCTGCACCTAGACAAGGAAACATGATACCTAAGGCTTTAGAGTTTGAGATAGTAGTGACCAATCCATTGGGACATAGTGTAAAAGTGAATCAAATCTACAAACAAATTCCTATAGTAATTCAGGGTAAAGAGTTCTTAGCAGATTTAATAGAATTACCTTTTCATGAATTCGATGCTATTCTGGGTATGGATTAGTTGACAAAGCACGAAGCTATAGTTAACTGTCGATCTAGAAAGGTAACATTCAAAATTCCCGAGCAAGATGACACGATTTACATAATTGGAGTACTGTCGGTATAATTCACCCCAACTTTTATAGGTGCCTTTCCAGACAGGAGCTTGAACTCGAAGCCATTGGAGTGTTACGAAGCCCATCGTTGAACTTATTTGGAAGAGAGCACTTGGAACCATAAAGCCGTAGGATTTTTGGATAATACCCCAACCTAACTTCAATAAAAAGGCTATGTTAAGGGACTCCAAATTTCTAATAGCCAAGCCATCACTATCCTTGCTACGTTAAACCTTTTCCCACTTAACTAAGGCCATTTTCCTCATGTCATTGTTTCCACTCCAGACAAAAGTCCTTATGCTTTTTTCCTTATTTTTGTTGAGAGATTTAGGAAGAACCGCTATTTGTGTAACACCCTCTCTTATAATAAGAATGTATCTCATTATACATGTAAAGTGCTATAGAATTGAACAGCTAAAACTTGTACAATTTTAAAACTTTTTAACATTTTACTATACTCAATATCTTTTTACCTTTATTTGATTAAGCATACATTTTTGGTTAACTAACATATATCACATTAAGGTGATCTAGTTTTGGTTTACCTATTTACGTGAATCATATACTGGTTTGGGCATAACTAGTCCTTTGCTTATACATCATACTATATCTAGATATACCAATTTTAAATCTTATTATATGATCTTAAATTAATAGACGTGATTAATCACAACCCATAACATGAATGCAAATATAAATTTATAGTATGTATGTCTTCAACCAGCATTCGGGTAGATATGGTCCCCTTTGCATTTCTAGTTCCTTCGGTGTCAACTGTTACATCTTCTACTTATTGGCTCCAAGACCTGTGTGCATAGAAATTTACATGCTAAGCTACTCATAGCTTACTAGTACACAAAAGCATAGAAGTTATAACAAATAATTATATTAATTCATGGCATGTAAACTTAAATCATGTATTATGGAGAAAACACATTTATATAGCATAAGTGTGATCATACCAATATGCTCACTATCATGTATGCATATTGTATCTCATCCTACATTATCATGTAGAAGGTGTGTGTGTGCATTGTTCATGTTTTTATATAATAAAAATAAAAAAATATTGTTGAATCAATGTGTCAAGGCATGACTTTACTAGCCATGATTGTGACCCAAGTGGTGATGCTGATTGTGACACTGGTGGTGAACCAATCTATCCCTATTTCATGCATGAGTCATGCATGTGACTCAAGCGATCACAAGCGTGATTCTGGGTCTTCACCCTATACTTAGCTTCAAACATCACATTTTCAGGCCTTTCACACACTAGGTTTTAAGGATAGCCAATTCTATTTATTTCTATCAACATGCAAAAGTTATACATAGACTTATCACATGCCAAGATAACTATATAATCATTTAAACTTATTGATTCAAGTTCCAAATACAACTATCAATTCAACAATTCATTATAAGTCTTATAAGTCATTAGTTTCACAAACCCTTTTTAAGCACTTTAAGTGCCTTAGTTGTACTTGCACATCCACATACTTATAATATCTCAATATAGGCATCAAGCCTATCATACACACCATATTTGGCTATTAGCCTTTCAAACATACATACACATATTGCGGCATATGGGGATCTAAGAGATTTTTGTTCTAGTTTTGTATAATGCGGAGCGACTGACTCAATGTATTTATATTTTTATGAAGCTTTCAAAAGAGTTGCCACCAATCGTAATTATTGAATTTATTAGATTTCTATTAAATAAGGTTTGCATTACAGAGTAAGGACTCGGGAATCAAATGAATGGGAAAGTATTAACACCCCAATTCATCTAATTTTGTAAAAAAGAATTATATTGTGTGACAAAGAATTATGAATAGGGAAAGTTATTACCTTACTTTATCCAATTCCTGGATAAAGTAAGGTAAATTAAAAAGAATTATATTGTGTGAAAAATTTTAATATTTTTTTTATAATTTTAGTAAAATTATTTTAACTATTATTTTTTATACAAATTTATTTTTTAAATTACATATATCCAATTTGTAGGTATATATGAAATAAATTAATATTATAACAAATTTTACATTCAATACCTATATATAATTAAAATATTTTTTTAGAAAGTTGGGCTTGACTCAAATTGAGTGTTTATGTACCCACTTATGGGATCAAAGTCCATATAGTTCGAATTAAATTTATCATTTTATATTTTTAGAAAATAATTTTTTGAATAATAATAATATTAACGCCTACAAAATGGGCATGAAAGTTATTATGATCATTTGGGGTGTTAAAAAAAAAAAGTAAGTGCCATGTAAAATAAAAGAGAAAGATGAGTCAAAGCGGTGCACAACCCGTGCAGGATATGTGGCTGAAGACACTATGCACAATCTATGTAGAAGTGCATGACCCGTGTCGTGTCGGGATGAGATTCTAAGGGTACTGAGCACGACTCGTGCTCGGTGTCAGGTATATGAATACCTGATTTCTCTCTCATTTCGGTTATAAAATCATTTCTATCAGCTCCTACTTGAGAAAAACCCTAGAAACACTTCCAATCCTCTAAAACTCCATCTCCCACATGAGTTTTGATGAGTTTTAAGCTTCCAAACACAAGATCTAATATCAAATATCAAGATTTGAGCATGGATTTAGGAGTTTTGCCAAGGGAGAAGAAAGAGTTAGAGAGTGAGAGCTTAGAGCTTGAGGGAACCTGAGTTCTCTAAAAAAGTTTTCTTCGTTTTCTACCTTCTAAGGGTAAGAAAACACACCTCCTCATCACTTTTGCTTGATTCATATTGGTTTGTTATGGTTTACCTGAAATGGGTATGGATGAGGGGGGATCTTAAGCTTTCTTAAGGGAAAAACTCTCTGAGACCAGTATAAGTTAGGTAACACATTCTTAGCTTGATTTAAGAAAGAAAAGACATAACTTGAAGGGTTTTAAGTTGGGTCCATGTTTACCTAGCTTTATATAGCTTTGAATAGCTAAGTATGTTGACCCGTGGTTATGATTGTATATAGATGATGCCTCGAAAGATGGAATTACAGCCAAAGAAGGCTAAGCAAAGCTTAAAAGCTTGGATTTATGGTGGCTCCATAAGAGGTAAGATCACATTGGCATTCTTTAATTCCTTTAATGGAATAAAAATGCGGTAATGGCATGTTAACTAGAAATAATTGGTAACTAAGGTGTAAATGAGAATATATAGTACATGGATTGTGCCTACGGGCTATAAATGATGTATGACGGAATGAAATCTAAGACTAAGTATGATTAAATAACGTTAATGAACAATAAGTGAACTTTAGAGCTCGAATTTACTCATGTGGTTATTAGTAATTTAGAAATGGAAACCAAGATGAGTGAAAGGGAAATAAGACTCATTTTCCGTAAATAAACTCTTAGTTAATTGGTTAGCATAATTGATGCATAATGAACCAATAATGATATAAGTGGAAATAGTTGAGCCTCAAGAGAGGAAATAATAGTAAATAAATACATAACACAGAAATAAAAGGGATAATTGATATATATATATATATATATATAAGGCTTAAAAGAGGTAAGTCTCTCGTTTTGAGAAAACTTATTGAATTTGTACACAATAATACCCTTTACAATATTGGCATGTTCGTAACTCTCATGTGTGATTAGCATATGAATGATTGAATCATAAATGTTGAATTTATTGAGCCTTGTGCTAGAACCATAAATGCTAACAAAAGTATATTGAATGTAATGGAAGCCTTGAAGGCATGAAAATATGAATTATATAAGGCTTGTGCCTATTGTGTATGATATGGTAGTTGAAAAACTTAAATGTGGTTATTGAATGTTGTAAATGAGTTTGGTGCTCGATCAAACAATAGGAAGATGCTTGTGCACTTTGTGTTAAAATATGTGTATTTTGATAAATACAAAAACTATATATGGATTGTTTGATATGCCTCCTAGGGTTGAGTGGTACCAAAGCTCCCTAAATTCTTTAAGCTTGAATACCCTAAGGGCAAAAGCTTTAAGGATCAATATGTAATACCTGGTATCGAAACTCTCTAAATTCCTTATGCTTGAATACCCTGAGGGTAAGAGCTTTAAAGATCAATATGTAATGCCTAGTACCGAAACTCCCTAAAATCCTTAAGCTTGAATACCCTGAGGGCAAGAGCTTTAAGGATCAATATGTAATACTTGGTACTAAAACTCCCTAAATTCCTTATGCTTGAATACCTTGAGGGTAAGAGCTTTAAGGATCAACATGTAATACTTGGCACCGAAACTCCCTAAATTCCTTAAGCTTGAATACACTAAGGGCAAGAGCTTTAAGGATAAACACATAATACCTCAAGAGTTCATGTTTCTTTATGATATTGGATGAAATGCTTATTACCCAGAATGGATAAAGTATATCCAAATAAATGATGTTATGATGAGATTGCTTTGAGCATGTGATATGACTACAGACATATGCATTTGCATACTTAAAATAATTTACATATTGATATGCATTATATGGTAATTGATATACGCTAGAGCCTCCAAGAGGTCAATGCGTAGCTGGTGACTGATACAAACACTAAATGAAACAAAGAACTAAATGAACTTCGTGATACGGAATATAGAACTGATTGAGTGAGTAAACATGAATGCATGCATATGAGTATACACAACTTGTAGGACTCGATGTTTATGGTGTTTGATTTATATGAATGACACATATGCTGTCTCGTGTGAAATTTATTTAGCATAATGTTGTATACACATTATGTAATGGGCATGTTAGTGTGACAAACAGTTAGATTGTATACATATGAATTGACATTTGAGTTTACATTGAATTATATGATTATAGGTGATAAATTCTATACTTTTGTATATTACTAAGCTATGAGTAGCTTAACATGTTCTTTCCATGCACGCATGTCTTAGAATTAATGGATAGTAAATATAGCAGTTGGTAGCAGAGAAGGTCAAGCCCATACAAAAGAGACCATGAAGGCCCAAATTAGGGACGATCATATACATAACATAAATTTAACTAGATGGGTTATAAATTTATCAGGTCTATTAATTGAGATTATGTAATATGATATAATAATGGTATAACTTGATGTAGTTATAATGCATGAGTTGAGGGTTTGATATGCCCCATATCAATAGATGATTGTGATATAACGGGATCATAGAAGCTAATATCACCTTGAGGTGATATATATATATGCGTACACATTCTAAAGAAGTAAGAAGTATGGTAATATGTTAAAAAGTTTTGATTTGGTCAAGTTTTAACCTTTTAGACCTGTAGCACTCTATATGGGTAATGAGATATATTCCTATTATAGGAGTAGGTGTTACAATAATAATAATAATTTTACTTTTGCAACTTCAATGTACATAAAAAATAAAGACAAAATTTATTGCTCTTTTTTTTAAAAAAAAAGTTATGCTCATATAAAATTTTTACTTTTTTGTTTGTATATAGAAAAAGTATATAATATGATTTCTTTTATTATATATAGATTTTATATTCTTTTATGACAACAAAATAGTAACTTTTATTAGGATAAAATTCATATCTTCTACCAAACTACGCTTTCTAATTTTATATTATATATTTTTTTAGTTAAAAATAAATTCATTATAGTATAATATATATAGAGGCCAAATATGTAACATTTACTTATAAATAAGAATAATAGTTATTAGTATTTTCTTTTCTTTTTTCTATTTTTGCCATCTTAATAATAGTAATAACAATTTATTTATTATAGTAGAAACCACTCATGATTTAAAATAAATCTAACAATATCATTTATATTTTGTATTTATAAAAATATTTAAAAAAACACACAAAAAAAATAAATTAAATGAAAAAAATACTGCCACTGCAGCATAATAAGAAATAATTTTTTTTTTATTTTTTAAAGGATTCTATCATTATTGTTTTTAGGCAAAGTTTTTTTTAAAAAAAAAAAAGACAAATATCATCTTAAACTATTTATTATTGTTTTTATCATATATATACCCATCAATGAGTGCATAAATGAGTTATATCTATTATTTACTCTACAAAAAATAATATCAACATATTTCATATTATATAAGCATGAAATAACAATATATATATACTTTACAAATAAAGTCTGAAGATTGACATTCCATTGCTATCATTTTATATGTATATGGTTACAATTATTTGCGTTCGCAATGTGCCTATGATGTAGTAGTGGGCGATTTCAAAATACTTTTTTTTATTTTTAATATTATAACAGATAGAATTTCATTGCTCGAATTTGGGAACGTCGATAGGTTTTATTTTGATCCGATATATATATATATATATCACAACAAATGACAATAATAGTAGTAATAATAACAAATGAGTAAAATAAATCAACATACTATAACAACTAAATTTGTAAATCATAGCAATATACTAACAATAATAACAAATAACAAATGAGTAATAGAGTATGAAAGTAAAAAAAAATAAAAAATAAAAAATCCAATATATTTCGATCATATCATAACTAAAATATGTAGATCACAATATAATAATAAAGCATAAAAATTACCTCTTTTTTTTAGTTGGCAAATTGAACACTTAAATTACAAATCATAATTCATGTAATTTGTGACAACAACCTCAAATACTTTTTTTTTTTTGCAATAAAATCACTATGTTTTCTGTTTTTTTTTTATCTTTTCTCTTTCCTCTCTACTTTCTTTCTGTCCTTTTTTTCCTTCTCTCTTTCTTTCTTCTCTCATTTCTCTCTCTCTATTCTTTTTTTTTCTTTCTTTCTTATCTCCTTTCTTTTCACTTTTTTCCCTCCTCTCTTTTGTTGATTAGTATGGCTCATTTCATAGTAAAAGCTGATATTTTTGTCTTTAAGTCAAAACTTGTCCATAATATAAAAATATAAAAAAGTAAAAAAGTAAACATTTGTAAGATAATGGAGGTATGAGAGTTTACTTTAACCACACTCACACATGACCACTCATACACTTTTCTCTTTTTTTTTTAAATTTATTATTATATTATATATTTATTTTTTATTACTATTCCTCTTAGCCTTCTGTTTGTCATCCTCTCTTTCTTTCTTTTCTCCTATTTCTTTCTCTATTCTTCTTTTTCTCTTTCTTTCTTCTCTTATTTCTTTTTTACTTTTTTCCTTCCTCTCTTTTTCCATATAGTATGACTCATTTTATAGGAATAATAGATTTTTTTTTGCTTTTAGATTAAAGCTTTTGTCTATAATATAAAAATCTAAAAAAGTAAAAAAATAAATATTTGTAAGATATGAGAGTTTACTTTAGCAACACTCATACATGACCACTCATGTACTTTTTTCTCTCTTTTTTTTTAAATTATTATTATATTATATATCTATTGTTTTTATTACTATTCCTCTTTACTTTCTTTTTGCCCTTCTTTTTTTTCCTTCTCTCTTTCTTTCTTCTCTCCTTTCTTTTTTGCTTTTTCCCCTTCTCTCTTTTGCCTTGTAGTTCGGCATATTTTATAGGAAATATAGATTTTTTTGTCTTTATGTCAAAACTTTTGTCCATAATATAAAAATCTAAAAAAGTAAAAAGGTATATATTTATAAGATATGAGAGGTATGAGAGTATGGGTATGAGAGTTTACTTAAGCCACACTTACACATGACCACTCATACACTTTTCTCTCTCTCTTTTTAAATTTATTGTTATATTATATATTACTATTATTTTTTTAGTCTAGAATCTATATATGTTGCTGTATATATTTGATTTGTTTGATTTTGTTTCCTTTTTTTTGTATCATACAATTAGTATAAATACCCATTAAGTTTTAGCGAATAATCAAGTTGATTTTTCATATTTCATCTTCTCTCTTTTCTCTCTTCCCTTTCTAATTTCATATGATATTGGAGTCATAGTGTCTCTACTATCTTTCTCTTTTCTTTTTTTATTCAACTGCGTCCAAAATAAAAATCCTATGATAGGGTTGCCTCATCCTTACCTCCATCTTAGAGTGGTTTTCTTTTCTCACGGTCAACACAAAGAGGAATGCCATTTGGAGTCGAGTTGGTTCTCATCTAGTCATCCACTGCATACCAAAATTACATCCTCCATTGGGTTACACTATTTGGGTATTTTCTCTCAGACAAAATGTCTAAAGTTTTAGGTCACTCAACTTCTATCAAAACTAGCATTAAAACAATAGTCATCTTCTTCCATGTTTTCTTTTACTCAACCGGATAATTTTTTAGCTTGCCTAACATGATCCTCACCTAGTGGATCTTGAATATTTAATTTGGGTGCATCTGATCACATTTCTTGTAATAAAAAATTTCTCTACTCTTACCTCACCTTCCACTTTCTCTACAATCACCTTGGCTAATGGATCACAAATAGTGAATAAAGAAGTAGGAGAAAATAAACATCTCTCTTCTATTCCTTTAGTCTCCATCTTATATGCTATAGAAATATCCCTACAATTTGATTTCCATTAGTAAACTCTCTAAACAACTTAATTGTAGAATAATCTTTGACTCTCATTTAGTTTTTGTGTAGGAGCGGAGTACGAGGAAGATGATTGACAAAGGTTATGAGCTAATCGTATTATATTATCTATCTCTTGTCCTGCCACTTCAACCATTTTCATTTCTACTCCTTCCGTTGATCTTCTTCATGACCGTCTAGGTCATCCTAGTCTCTCCAAACTTCAGAAAATGGTTTCTAGTATTTCAAAACTATCTTCCATTGAATGTGAGTCGTATCAACTTAGGAAACATACATATAGTTCTTTTCCTAAGCAATTAAATAATAAAGCCTCAACTATGTTTGATATTGTTAACTCAGATATATGGGGTCCAAGTCATGTTGGTACCATCTTTTCACTATTTTGTTACTGTCATGCTCACAATAAGGGCCTAGATGATATCTATGGTTGATTAAGACATTTTTAGAGTATTTTACATTTAAGCACAAAATGGTATGAAATTAAAGGATTTTTGGTAGCCTATGTCTGAGTCATGGCCATGACTAGTTTAGTCACAGCAGTGACTGTAGTTCAGTTTAGGGAATAAATACTCTTGTTACCCCTAATTTCAGTTCTAGCTCCATTTTGGCCAACTCTTTGAAGAAGAAACCCTAGAGATTACTTTTTTCTATTCTCCTAACACTAACCCCACTTTATATTAACCCAAATACTTGAGAGGAACCATCATCAAGTTGAGGAATATCATCACCAAAGAGGGATTGAGGAGAAAGAAAAGAGGTGGTGCAAAGGAAAGGAGAGATCAAGGGGACCTAACACCTAAATCTGACCTAGGGGTGTAACCTTGGGTGATTTTAGTAAGTTTTACACTACCTTAGACTCATGATCCTTGATTTATGTCTGATTTCATCTTCCTTCGAAAGGAAACTCGAAAATCCACTAAGGTTAGGGTTATCCCCAAAATTAGGAGAATATAGAGGGGAGCTCAAATGATTATGGTAAAGACATGATTAAAATGGTAAAGTGGTGCTGCTAAAAAACTGGAAAATCTAGGGAGTCTCAATCGTGATACCTTGGTGTCATAGCCGTGACATATTTGCTCAATTAGGACAAAAGGGTTCCCAATTGGGGACATAGGTAGACCCAAAAGAGTAATGGTCAGGACCATGGCAACCACATGACTCTTGCATTTGTTTGTAACTTGAGCTATGGTAATCATTTAGGATATGTCTTATGTCTTGTTGGCTACTATGCAAGGCTAGAAATGTCATGTCTTGACATGCCTTTAAAGTTAAACGGTAATGTAACTCTCTAATATCATTAAAGCACAATTTCCTAAGGGTCTATGCCTTAAGGGTTGAAGCTAATTCCATGAGGCTCAAAGCTTCCATCCATAACCAGAAAATGCTCAATACCTTGAGGGTCGACATAACAGGATGAGTGAGTTGTGATGGTCAATGGTTATCAATAAGAAGAGTCTCTCTCTCTCTCTCTCTCTCTCTATATATATATATATATATATATATATATATATGTTCATGCTATGAAGTTGTGAATGCCTATGCAAATTACATTTTTATATTATTATATACCACTAAGTAATTGCTTAGCGTGAGAGTGCTTATTATCTCTCACGTAGGTGGAGAGACTACTGTGGATAGTTGTATATGATGGGTTTTGAGAATGTATCATATACATATCACACAGCGGAAAATAAAATTTTTCAAAACCTGAATCAAAAGATTGTACTTGTGCCAATTAAAACTAATTTAACCAAAGAAAATTTAGAAATTATACCTTTATAATTTCTTAATTTTTCTTCAACTTCTCATATTGTTGGGTTGTAGCAAACCACAACAATCTAATCTTGGATTGTCTCTAACAATATTCGCATAAAGATGAGAGGATGAAACCACTAGGGAGATGACTTGATCACGCCTTAAAGTGCTAGCAATGATATGTGTTTCTTTGAGAGAAAAATTAACTATTTAATTTTTCTTGTTGTCTCAAAAAATTTTTCTTCTCTCAAAAATTTTTCCTTATCAATTTTCTGTCTTTAAAAATCTTTTAGATCCAAAAAAATATCAATTTTATTGACTAAAAATTAAGATAGAAGAAAATGAGAGTTTTTTTTTTTTGCTTAATGGCCATTTAGGCCATTGTCAACCCCCTAAGTGATTTTTTTCCCGATCTTATCTTGTACCGACTCGAAATAATTCTCTCATATTTTTGGATCTCATCCAAAGCCATTTTACTCATTCTTTACATCTCTAATACATGTGACCCATTAAGTTCCCGGTTATATTGGCCACTTAAATTATTAAATAATTTAAGCAAGTCATGAGCGGTATCTAACAACACATCATGACCCCCAATTGATCGAAAAGTCATTGGTTTGACTACGAACCTTTCCATAGGCAACAATATGTGCAATTCGTCCTTTCACCATTCTATACCCCACTCGGTTCAGAGTATGAACTATGTGTTGCTCCCGCTAGACTGACTATATCACATCTAGCCCAAGTGATGTTAGATCTTATCCTTAGGATTCATTACTCTATTAAACATGTCACTAAAGACCATCTTCAGGACATTTCCACTCTGGCTAAAGATTCCCGAGTAATGATCCCGACAAGAGGCCGTGAGTATATTCTCTCTCTATTAGGAGTGGTAAATCCTCTATTGGCTACCCAATTACTTTCGAATACCTCAAGCTATACCTAATCACCACCCTATGAGCGACCTCTATAAGGCAACAAGGAATGGAGTCAAAGCACATAATTAGTATCCAAGATATGATTGAGTACCTCAAGTCTAAAGATACTTGCCTCATTGTTATGATGAGACTATCATTGACATTTGAATAGATAATTCATATGATCATCTCATAGCAGGTCATCCAATGTACTTGACTACTCTTAGCAAGCATCCACATGTTAACTTTGAACATCTCATATTCATAGCTTATGAGATCTACTACTTGATCCAATCAAGGAATATAATATGTGCTAATCTATTCGGATCAATAATGTCTCATCTTGTTGATCCTCTGACTAGGGATAATTTAGATACTAACATAATTACACATGATAGGAATCTCATTATCATGATCTCATTCATGATTTCCTTCATGCTATGTTTCATGTCATGGATTTTCGTTAATCAGTTTAAGATCTATATCAATTCATATGCAAATTAATACTAATATAATGAAAGAATGTCTTTATGGATGTGTATACTAAGTACCTAAGGCGATTGCCTTTTGGGCACATCTCTAACAATCTCCCACTTGCACTAAAGCCAATCGCCATTGTACGTTACAATATAGGCGATGATATGACTATCATATTCCTTTTGGGATTTTGGTCTAGTGACTTGATCAGATATTTTCTGATCAGTGGAACTCTCTCTCTCTCATTACATCACATCTACCATTGATTTCTAAAATCAATTAATAAGATTGAGTACATGTTTGGACCTTTTGATAAGACCATGGTTCCTTTACATATACAATGGCTCTATTATTGTTCCAATCATATTGGACTTACAATACTATTAATCACTTCTACCTTGTGATGAATTCACTTTCCAAACTACTTCCTTAGTTCCCTTGGAAGGTGTTATGTACTTTGAGTTGTGGAATCATCAGTCATCATCTGTTTGGAATTTTTCCAATTGACTAGATAACTATTTAATGTGAATATATAGCTCGACTAGGATTTTGAGTTATCCTTGTCGAATTAGATGCTAGTATCCATAATCCTACTGACCTTAAGTTTACTATCTCCTTAAACCAAGAATACATCATCAAACCTTCTCAAGTATTTAAGGATATTCTTGACAGTCACCCATAATCCCTTAATGGGATCATATTGATATCCACTCATGACACTCATAGCATGATATCCATTAGGCCTAGTACACATCATAGTACATAATGAATCCAATAGACTAGGCTTATGGAATCTTATCCATGCTAGTTTATTTGTCTTATATCTTTGGACATAAAGACTTAGGAAGGTTAATCCTATCAATCATAGGAATAGATCCTCTCATAGACTACTTCATGCTAACCATTTTAGCATCTTAGCTATGTAGACTAAGAAAGAAGGAGTAACCTCTTAGATCTATCTTTATAGATCTTAATCCCTTTTTGGCATGTTACTTTTAAAATCCTTCTTGGAGAATTATTTTAGAGTAACAAATTGACTAACTTTGAAATGATAGATCATTTCCTACTAATAGTATGTCTTCCATATACTTCACTACGAACAAAATAGCACTCCCACTAACCTTTTTGAAAACACATGAACTATCTACATATTGTGAGAAAACAAACTCTTTGATTATCTCAACAATTTAGATATTTTAACTCCCAGATGTTTGCAATAATCCATCAATGGATTTTGCAATTTGCATCCTGTTTCATCATCATCAGATATGAATCTCTTAGGTTGTGTTATATACACATTTTAAGTCAAATTTCTGAAATCAAACTAGCCTTCATATCCATTTGCAAAATCTCATCACTATGAGTAGCAATGATTAGGAGTAACATGATGGATTTAAGCATAGTATATGGAGTAAAAAATCTTATCAAAGCTAACATTTGTCTTTCACGATGTCTTTTAACTATCAACTCTAGCTTTATAGGCAACTGCATTACCTTCCATGTCGGTCTTCATAAAGACCCATTTGTACCCAATGGGACTTTATCCCATTAGGTGGATCAACCAAAGTCCCTACTTGGTTTATAGACATGGAATCCGTATCGACTTATGGCTTATGGCCATTAGTCATATTTTGAACTCTTTAGAGTCTCTTCATAAGTAGCGGTCTCATCATCCTCTATGAGCAATATGACTTTTTGTTCACTTATAAGAGATCGATTTCTCTTAGGAACAACCTGTATCCTACTATACTTATAAAGATTTTGTGTTTCGTAAGGTTCTACTGTTAGTTCATTTATATGAATAACATATTTTAGGCTTTGTTAGTGGATTTGTGTCTGCTTGAATATTTATTTAAACTTCATCAAGTTCATTCTTGCCCCCACTATCTTATTATAAAAAAAAAAAACTATTTTCTTGGAAGATAGCATTGTTTGAAACAAACATCTTTTACTTCAAACAATGGTAAAACTGATAATCAAATAACTCTCATTGGATATCCCATATACAAACATATGGTTAGATTGAGCTTTTAACTAATCCAACATTATCTACTTCTCTTAAGTAAGATAATTCCAAACTTTTATTTATGAAAGAATAGGCTTTATGTTATTTCATATCTTATATGGAACAACATCAACTGACTGATACATATTATGTTTATCATATAAACATAATCTCATGTGCATGACCATAAAAGGAACTTTAAGAAATTTTAAAAGCTTATTATGTACCTCACCATATCTAACAAGATTCTGCTATTCCTTTTAGCCATATCTTTATGCCATGGCATATAAGATATAGTTCATTCAAATAAAATCTTATTATCTCTTATATGACATTGAAACATTTAGCTTAAGTATCATTTCACTTTGATCTAATCTAAGTGTCTTAATACTTTTACTAAATTGTTACTCTACTTCATTTTTGAATTCTTTAAACATTTCAAATGTTTCAAATTTGTTTCTCACCATATACAAATACCCAAATTATGATTGATCATAATCAAGGTAATGAAGTAGACAAAACCATTTATGGCATGTATGAACATTGGTCTGCATACATCTATATGTACAAGGTCCATCAGTCCTTTTGTATGTTCATCATTTTTCACTAAAAAGTGATTTTGTTAACTTGCTTAGTAAATAAGATTCACATGTATCACATGATTCACAATTAAATGACTACAAGTTGCCATAACTTATCATGTAATTTTCTTCTATATGCCCAAGTTGACAATACCATAATATATGGTTTCGGGTCACTAACTCTTTGAATTTAGTATTGAGGATAGAGTCAAGCATTTCGAGATTATAAATTCTACTTTATAATGTTTTGTTTCATAAGGAATATCAATTGACCACATAGAATAACAATTGTTCTTAATAGTCAAATGTAAAACTTTTGTTTAACTATTAAACAAAATTATATTCTTTATTCATAAACTAAAACAAAATTGCAATTGTTTAAACCTTTAAACAAGCTTACTAGAGAGTGTTGAAACTAAAGCCTCTATAGCTATTGCAGCAATTGTCACTATATGGCTAATGTGCACAATTTTTGACTCTCTTTTCTTAAGCTTTCTATTAGTTCTTTGGTCTTGCATATCTAGTATATGTGAGATCTACATGCAATATCTAATATTCATGTGTTATTATAAGAAACAATGTTATCCTCTTTATCAAATTTACTTGAAGTAGAAGGTGCATCTCTATGCCTTCTCTTTTGTTTCTTGAAAAACTCAAAATAAGCTTTATTATTCCATTTCCATTTTGCAACTCTTGCTATAATGGAAGTACCTTTTAAGATGTCCCTCTACTTTTTCCTTTTATCTATAATGCATATTACATTTTAGATCTCTTCTATCATCTTGAAGTGGTAGAGCAATTTAGATATCTCATATCACTTAGTGTGAGCTTGTTCATTAGCCATCTCTCTAAGATGATACATAATGGTTTTGCATCCATTTCATACTGCTTTTGAAGTTTGAATAACTTAGGACCAATCCATTGTTATTCAAGTACTTCTTGTATGAAAATTGTTCATAACACTTGCATCTCAAGCATTAAGGGAAGGAAAATAGTTATTTTGAGACTTTGGCAACCCTTTAGATTTGAGAACCATTCTTAGTTTTATGTCAGTCAAGAAAGCTTAGGTTAGTCAAAATGTATGACTCATGATTATGCTTTGATTCACATTGAATAATATGATTCCAACAAATTAGATGTAAAGATCAAGATTGTAGAAGTATGTACATGAGTGAATGCATGATATTAGGTCTTTAATAAAACGCATTATGGCTCCCATTATTTTATTGCGAACCCATGGTCCTCACTATGAATCCAGGAGAACTTATATGTAAGTTCTCCTAGCGGGTCAATATCCAATTTACTAAGAATCACCTTGAGGCAATTCAACAAACCATCCTTAGTTTAATTGGTAGGTATCTGATCCATACCAATTGCATATCCATGCAACTATCGAATCTTGTGCTATTAATTAATTGATATGTGCACACACATTGGGCTATCAACTCTTGATATATTCACATCTCATGTACACTTACCCAATTTCGCCTCCAATACATATTGACCTTGGCGCAAATCCAACAAATCAATGGTTTTGGTTAAGTCCAACCCATTAATCATGAAATCTAATTTCAATAGTTTGAACATATTCTTATAGAGTGAGCTTGAGGCAACTCGACAACTCAGCAACTCTAACTCTAGAACTCTAGTTCTCTCTACATTAATGGAAGGCATAAGACATAATTGTTTATTTAGTGAGAGATTTTTTTTTAATTTAGTCTCATCATGTTATTATTGCATGCTTTTATATATCATACATTCATCACATAAATATATAAAGATAGTTACATTAACTATATGGCATGATTATGGGCATACTAAAATCAATCTCTTGAGCCATAAAAAGATTGACTAGGTCTTATCTAAGTATATGCATGAATTACAACCCAAAAATAGAAATCAAATTCCTACTTCTAAGTCTTCTTGTTTATGACACCATCTCATTTGCTTCTTGCTCCTTTGCATCTCTATTCTATCTTAATCATATGTAATCTAATTACATATTTTCAAAATAAAATCTTAATTTACATTTGAGTGGAGTAAGATGAGAAAAGAAATATATGAGAAAGAAGAGATATGTAGGGACACGCAGACCCTATTAACCATAAAACAAAATTCAAGCATTCTCAATCACATTGGACCTAAGTCCATAATCATTCATCATGTCTTTCTATACACCCCTAGCATGCATTCTCTAATGCATAAAATTAAAATAAAATAAGTAGTGATAATTTTGGATTACAAAATTGAAAGTCAATTCAACACTTGAACCGAAATTGTCTACTTTTATTGTTTCGGTCAATTTAATTTTGTATATGATTTTAATGTGGAATTTAATAATTAATCAAATTAAATTAAATTCCATATTTGTAGAATTAATTCACCTTAAAATCAAATTATTATGATATCATAATAATTTGATTTTAAGGTGAATTATCAAAAATTAAACAATTTAATTTTAACATATATGCCACTTTCTAGTCATATTAGATATATCATTTGCTCAACTTAAATTAATTCAAAATTAATTTCCAAAAATTTCCAAAATTTCTAGAACTTTAAATCATCATTCTAAACATCTTTAAGGTAGCTCAACTCTATCAAAATAATTTTGCTACAAGCCAAAATTATTAAGACAAACAAACCAACATATAAGATGCTTAAAACGACCCATTTATCGTCTAGAATTAATTTGGATATTTAAATTCGAGAAAATTAATTTTGGCATGCATCTAACATCAAAATAACATATTTTTAATCACATAAAAATATTTCAAGATCCTGAAAATGAAATATTTGCATTCAAAAAAAAATCAAATAAAACAATCCCGTCGAGTACCCAAAAGAGCTCCATTTCGGTGTTTATTTGAAAAATTAATTAAAACAATTTTTAATTAATTATTGGAAACTTTCAGAGGCTTAAACACATTATCAATATATCTAAATAATTTTTTTATAATCAAATTATAAGGAAAATATGAACAACCCAACAATTAATCCAATCAACATCACATATTCATCAATAATGCAATTTTTAGCAATATTGTAATAAATTCAAAATTAATTATTTAAATCATATTCAAACCATTTTTTAATCAATATAATCATTCTCAATCATATGTGATCAGATCATAAAAAAATATATAAAACAAATTTTACAAATTAATTTCAATTTTAGAAATTAAAAGATCTAAAATCAACAAAACAATACAATTCAATTACACCTTAAATTAAAATTAATTTTAATGGGTACAATGTGGCTCTGATACCAATGATAGGTTTTGAATATTTATCATATACATATCACACAGTAGAAAATAAAATTTTTCAAAACCCAAATCAAAATATTCTACTTGTGCCAATTAAAACTAATTTAACCAAAGAAAATTTAGAAATTATACCTTTATAATTTCTTGATTTTTATTCAATTTTTCACTTTGTTGGGTTGTAGCAAACCACAATAATCCAATCTTAGATTTTCTATAACAATATCCACGCAAAAATGAGAGGATGAAAGCACTAGAGAGATGGCTTGATCACACCTTAAAGTGCTAGTAATGATATATGTTTCATTGAGAGAAAAATTAACTCTTTAAATTTTCTTATTGTCCCCAAAATTTTTTCTTCTCCTAAAAATTTTTTCTTGTCATTTTTCTATCGTTTGAGGTATTTTAGATCCAAAAGAATATCAGTTTTATTGACCAAGAATTAAGAGAGGAGAAAATGAGAGTTTTTTTTTTTGCTTAATGGCCATTTAATGCTGCTGCTCGCTAGGCCAATTGGCCTGCCAAGTTAGTAGGCCCGCATGGGCCTGTCAACCCCCTGAGTGATTTTTTCCCGCGATCTTATTGCGAACTGACTCAAAATAATTCTATCATATATTTGGATCTCGTCTAAAGCCTTTTTACTCATTCTTTACATCTTTATTGCGTGTGACCCATTAGGTTCCCTGTTATGTTGGCTACTTAAATTATCAAATAATTTAAGCAAGTCATGAGCGGTATCTAACAACACATCATGATCTCCAATTGATCGGAAAGTCAGTGGTTTGACTACGAACCTTTCCATAGACAACAATATGTGCAATTTATCCTTTCACCATCCTATACCCCATTCGGTTCAGAGCATGTACTATATGTCAGCTCCCGCTCGACTAACTATGTCACATCTAGCCCTAGTGATGTTAGATCTTATCCTTGGGATTCATTACTCTATTAGACATGTCACTAAAGACCATCTTCAGGACATTTCCACTCTGACTAGAGATTCACAAATAATGATATGACAAGAGATCATGGGTTCACTCTCCCTCTATCAAAAGTGGTGAATCCTTTATTAACTATCCAATTACCTTCGAATACCTTAAGCTGTACCCAATCACCACCTTATGATCGACCATTATAAGGTGACAAGGAATGGAGTCAAAGCATAGAATCAGTATCCAAGATATCCTTAAGTACCTCAAGTCTATGGATACTTACTTCATTGCTATAATGAGACTATTATTGGCATTTGAATTGGTAATCCATATGATCATCTCATAGCAAGTCATCCAATGTACTTGACTACTCTTAGCAAGCATCCACATGTTAACTTTGAACATCTCATGTTCATAGCTTATAAGATCAACTGCTTGATCCAATCAAGGAGTATAACATGTGCTAATCTATCTGGATCAACAATCTCCCATCTTGTTGATCTTATGACTAGGAATAATTTAGATACTAACATAATTACACATGATAGAAATCTCATTATCATGATCTCATCATGATTTCCTTCATGCTATATTTCATATCATGGACTTTCATTAATCAGTTTAAGATCTATATCAATTCATATGCAAATGAATACTAATATAATGAAAGAATGTCTTTATAAATGTGTACACTAAGTGCCTAAGGTGATTGCCTTTTGGGCACATCTCTAACAGTATAAGACAAAGAGCCTAGAATCCAAAGTCTACATAGAGTTATTTTAGGGTACCAGTCAGATAGTGACCTTTTGTAAAGTCTTGTCATTTTGTATATGTCAAATGTAATCTTAAACATTTGGGTTTTGTGTTTTATGGCTCTTTTATGGGCTAAGTACTCTTGTAAACTGAAATTTTTTGTAAACTCCAAGATATTTGATTACTTATATATTTTATAATATTATGAATTGGTATATTGATTTTATTCTAGTTAAACATCATGGCCATGATGCACCCAAATGTTTTTAAAAGTTTTAAATTTATTCACTTCTTTCATATAGATGTTTGGAAGCATATCTTTATATGGTTAGGGAAAAACCTTAGCTATATGAAGGGGTATTGCACTTATTTTCATTGATGACCATTCTCGTTACATTTGGTTATTTCTTATAAAACATAGATTTTAGTTGTTTACTATTTTTAAGAACTTTTGTGCTGAAATTCAAAATTAATTAATTTAGTGTTTCAATTAAAATTTTATGCAGTGACAATGCACGGAAGTATATATCTCTTCCCTTTTAGGAATTAATGGCTTCTTAAGGAATCATTCACCAATCTTCTTATGCATGTACTCTACAACAAAATGGTTTGTTGAGCAAAAAAAACATCTCATTGAAATAGCTCAATGTAACGCCTACTAGATAGGGCTTAGAATTGAGTGTTAAATTATCAAATATGTAATATATGAAAGTTTTGATAAGGTTTATATATTATATGTGAGTTATATGGAAAGTATATGAAATTTGGAGGTCAAGCATATAGGACAAAAAAAATTAGTGGATGGGAAACATTGGCTTAGGCAGTAGAGGCTTCTTTTTAAGGCAATCTGCCTACTTTTTCTTCTTAATCTCTTTCTCTTCCTTTTCTTTCCATTTCTTCATCTTTCTTTCAAATTCCAGCCACAAGCCAAGCTTTTATGATCAATGGTTGATTAATCTCTTATGAGTTGCTAAAAATGGATTGAAGATTGACTAGTTGGGTAGCTAGCAACTATTTTTCTACTTAGAATGTTGTTTTCATGGCTGAACTTAGGGTTTTATTTTTGTGGTGTTAGAGGAAGAATTTTGAGAAGATTCAAACATAATAGTTGTAGATTTATGTCTTGTTTATATGCCTTTAAAATATTTTTGAGTGATTTAGTGTGTATAAATAGATATCATTAAAAAAAGTGATACTAGTTTCAGAGGGTACTCTAACAGATTTTAGTACGGTTTTTAATTGTTTTCACCCTAATAGAAGTGCATTCAGTGGAATCTTAAAACATAAAAATTGTAGATTTACATGTCCTTTAGATGTATAATAAATTTTGTATACATATGCTTTGTGTAGATTGAGTTATTGTGAAAAGAATCATAGTTATTCCTTTGATCATAGTTATTTCCTGTGTATCAGGGTTTCTTCAGTAACTTGGTCTTCATTTTTGAACCATTTTTGGACAGAATTTGTCAAAGTTAAAACATAAAAGTTTTAGTTCTATATCTTAACTAAACCCTGTTGAAGTTTCTCCTCAATATGTTATAAAATTTGTGAGTTATGCTTATATAAAATAGGACTGGTCTGTTTAATATCCTCAGCTAGACCAGTCATATGTCCTCTAATATTTGAGGACCTTAAAGGTTGAAGTGAGGGAAGTAGTAAACATAAAAAAATGTTCCATATTAATTGTTCTATATGCCCAAAAAGTTTGACAGTATTATATCTTACACATTATAAGATATGATGTTTTTAAATATGGCATTTCAAAACTGTCCAGGGGCAAATTTCAAGACAACATTTGAAATTACACCAAAAATTGTATAATGCTCCAAATGAGCTGAAATTTTATTATGATATAATATATATGTTAACTTTATTCAAAAATAAGAATTACATTAATTGGACAAGTATAAAAAAAGTTATAAGTTGAATAGTCTGA
Organism: Balakata baccata; assembly: GCA_949630135.1. Classification (NCBI taxonomy): domain Eukaryota; kingdom Viridiplantae; phylum Streptophyta; class Magnoliopsida; order Malpighiales; family Euphorbiaceae; genus Balakata; species Balakata baccata. Next base: position 633 of record CATIWF010092796.1, on the reverse strand, counting down.
GTAGATCACACAACCACCCAGGAGAAACTTTAGTTGTAGTTTAAAAACATTTTGAGAAAAAGTATTTTAGCATTGTACTAATCAATTGTACTTTCAAAAAATGGATTACAACAAATTGGAGAAACTATTTCAAAAAGAAGGAGAATTAGCTTTGGTTGAAACTTGGATGCTATGGAGGTCATCGTTTCAGTTAAGGTATGTGCATATAGACCTTCCAATCTAAATTGTGTATTTGATATCTTGTGTGTTTTGAATGTAAAGTGTTTTGATTGCATGAGTTGAATGTGATGAACCTATAGCTTTTAATTGATGAATATGCAAGTCATGGATCATGAACTTGTGAGTTTATTATGATGAACCTATGATGAACATGTGAGTTAATTGTGTTGTATCTATAAGTTAGTTGTAATGAACCTATGAGTTAATTGTGATGTACATGTGAGTTAATTGTATTGTATCTATAAGTTAGTTGTAATGAATCTATGAGTTAATTGTGATGTACATGTGAGTTAATTTTGTTGTATCTATAAGTTAGTTGTAATGAATCTATGAGTTAATTGTGATGTACATGTGAGTTAATTGTGTTGTATCATAAGTTAGTTGTAATGAATCTATGAGTTAATTGTGATGTAC
>CATIWF010092794.1:0-12706 GCA_949630135.1 Balakata baccata | reverse complement strand
GTTTACCCAATAAAGAGTTTTGTATCACTATTTCAATGGGTGTGAATTTTTTAGATTAAATGGGGAAAATTGCCCTGATTACGTGAACTTGGTTACTGCTTCCCTTAAAGAAAAGGTAAACAAAGAAAGTAAGAAGTTCATGCTGTGTTTGGATTAGTAACAAGTGATTGATGAACTTTACTTTAATTTGTTATCTTTTATCTCGCATGTAATCAATTAGAGATTAAGGTTGTATGATGTATGTTTGTTGATGTCCTGTAAACCTGTTATTAGCTGCTTCAAGCATAGAAAAATACCAGGAAGGTAAACTTGGGTCAAATACATGTTGAGTTTAACTTGTAATGTAATATTGATGTGTGCCTGGCTTGACTAAGTTGGAGTAACTCTTTATTGCTTTGTGAGATGCATTTCAATTTATACTATCACTATGCCTGACTTGATTTTTTAAGGAACTCTTAAAAACTTTGTTGCTTCAATGAGGTTAAAGGGGTTCATTTGCGGGTTGTGGATTCATATTTCATATAGAATCATTAGATTTCCATGAAGTTTGAATTTAGTATTTGGTGATTGATGTTTAAAATTATGACATTAAGATTAAAATGCATCATAATATTTGGAATCCCTTATTGGATTAGGACTTAACTTCATGATTTGGGCATTTGAACACGGTGGTTACATATTGAGATCATTTTCATTGCTTGGTTGTATTATGTCTTTCTGTCCTGCACAATTTTCATTTACAAAGTAAACCCCTCATGATTATTTTATGAAATTGGTTAATGCTACAAGTGAAATTTCTTGAACATCGAAATTATTTTTTATTTGCACATATATCTAATAAACTTTTGCATTTTGGTTTCAAGCTACTTTATATTAACTCAACATATTTATGGTTGTAGGTGACAAGACAAAACATGATTCGTGGATATTTTTTGTACAAGGCACCGGTAATTCCTTTTGGTATAGATAGTACTTTGTGCAAAAATCATAGCACTTGACTAAAACATTTAAGCGTATTGTTTTTGTTACAAAACTTGATGAAAATGACATTTGCTATGCTAATATGACATTTAAGGGTATTCATTAATTTTTAATGTTCTTTAAATTGCATTAATAAGATGTGATTTAGTGATACTTTTGACGGTAATGGAAAAAAATTTATGTTAGGAAAAGAAAAGGAAATAATAAATAATATATTAATCAATGAATCAAAAATAATGTGGCTTTTTGCCACGAAATATAAAAAAAATTGTCACAAAAAAGTTAAATAAAATGAATTGATTTTCTGATTTGTGACATATGGTTTGAATATTGTCACCAAATTGTCGTTAAAAACTAAGACATTTAGGGATGAGATACGATATCGTCCCAAAATATTGATTATTTGGCAATGATTGACAAGTAAAGGAGACGATTTTATTTACTTTTCGTGACAACAATTTAAGTTCTTGTTGTCTGGATATTTAAGGACGAAATTGGTTTTCGTCCTAATAATAGCACTTTTAGGAACGAAATACAAAAGTCGTCAGTTGAACTCTTTAGCGACGGCATCTCTACGACGAAAATGGGGACATTTTTCATCCCAACAAAGCTTTAGCAACGAAAGCTTGAACTTTAGGGACGAAATATTTCGTCCTTAATTCTCTATTTTGTTGTAGTGTTGCAATCCAATTTATGATGTTTCTGCCCTCTCCATAGTATTCCTCCACCGGCTTCCTACCCGTAACCAGTTCCAGCAAAACAACCCCAAAACTGTAGACATCACATTTGGTCGTTGCTGTACAGCTATATGCATATATTATTGCAAGCGCATCAATGCTGTCAATTGTAAGTATATGCGAATGAATTTGCATAATTGTTAATTGTAAATAAATGCAAATGAATTTTGCATCAAAAATTACCCGGGGCCAAGTATCCAAGGGTTCCTGCAAACAACAGTTGATGTGGAATCTTTCTTTCTAGACTGCTGTGGTTTCGCTAAGCTAAAGTCTGCAACTTTAGGCTGAAAGTCATCATCTAGTAGGATGTTAGTGGATTTTATGTCTCTGTGGATGATGGGTTGGATCAGATCATGGTGGAGATATGTCAAACCTTGTGCTACACCAATTGCTATTTTGCGATGGATAGGCCAACTGAGATTGATGTCGGCATTCTGTGTATGAAGTGCATCCCAAAGATTTCCATTTGACATATACTCATAAACCAATTGGTTGTTTCTGGGATTGTAGAAGATACAATACAATTTGATTACATTTCTATGCCTTATCAATCCCAATGTGTCAACTTCACTTGTCGATTCCTTGCTTAAATCGAACATATTCTGTGAAGTTGAACTTTGCCTTTTGGGACTCGACAATTTCTTCGCTACAACAGCCTTGCCACTCCTTAACTCAATCCTATACACTATCCCAAATCCTCCACGGCCTACAACATTACCGTCGACAATACCTTCAACTATCTCTTGTTGGTCAAAACTTATACCATGAAAGCCTTTTACTTCGTATGACATGCTCTTGTCATGGTCAATAATTCTATCTTTATTAATCAGTTGAAGCTTCAAAGTACGCAATAAAGAACTGATAAGTTTTAGTTTAGTTATGCTTGTCAGGTAATAAGGACAGTGAATTGTCGAGTTTGAACTCCATTTGTACCTATAGAGAAAAATAAATAAGAGCGTCAACTTTAACAATGGTTGCAGAAACTGGGATTATCCAAAAAAAATTGTATCTCTTTAAGCATATAGGGCAGTTTTTGTTTGATGAAACATGCTCAGGAACACAAAGACCTGGATTGCTTGAAAAGTCCTTTAACTGCAATTCATTTGTCAGAAAGAGGGGTATTTGACCAGAAAGATGATTGTTATAGAGATCCAGATATTTGAGAAATTTCAGCAGAGAAAGTGAATTGGGGATGGAAGATATCAAGCGATTATTACTGATATCAATCTTTACCAGATTTATAGCCCTAGATATTTCAGGAGGCAGAACTCCTGAAAGCTTGTTACTTTGCAAAAATAATTCTGACAAGTTTCTAGCATTTTGAATTGTCTTGGTAATTGAACCACTAAAATTGTTGTAACTTAAATCAATGATTGATACATGGGGAAGACCTAGAAGTCCTTGTGGTATTGAGCCCTCCAAACGGTTATGACTGATTTGAGACTATAAGAGTGATGCACTTTGCGTAAGTATCAGGTATTTCTCGAGAAAACATGTTATTTGAGACAAGAAAGTATAGCAGTTTACCTCCTTCGCAAATTTGTGTTGGTAATGAACCTGAGAGGCAGTTGCCTGACAAGTCTAGGGCAATCATAGGTGATAGCTGCCATAACTTCTGTGGAACTTCTCCTGTAAAAGAGTTGACATGAAGTGAAAATATACGCAAGGTTGTTGAATTGGCTGTACCACTTGGGATTTGTCCCGTGAGCACATTGTTGTTAAGCTGCAGGACTTGAAGCTTGGGGAGACTACGTATAGATGTTGGCCAACCCAAATTAGTTATGGAATTAAAGAAATAAGAAAAAAAAAAAAGGAAATAAGGGGTCAGATCACGTAAATAAGAATCAATGTGGAATTAGGACATATTTTTGGCCTCTTACACGTTTCCCATATATATATATATATCACATATATTTGTTTGGGTTCAAAATAAAATAAAAAAAAGCCAAAGATTGTGAGATTTTTTTCTTTACATAAAGAAAGAATTCATGCAGAGTCAGATTTTTTTCTTTACATAAAAATTAAAGTTCAAGGTCAGGTTTTGTTCTTTGATATATCCTCCGGGTATTATCAAAATCTGTTGGGTATTATTTATTTGGAAGAATTATTTTCATAACTATTTTTCAATCTAGGAGAATTGAGATTTTAGTTAGGAACTTAAGTTGGGTATATATTGTGTTGGGGATCTAAAGTTTGTGATTAACTTTAGTGTTGATTGTACTTGAATTTTTTTGATAGTGGATTTGATTCAGAGTTTAGCCCACAATTTTTTCTGTTTATATTGGAGGTTTTCCACATAAATCATGTATTGTTTGTGATTGCATTTTCTTTAATTTTTGTGTGCGATTAATTTTCTTCTATTGTTGATTGAATATTTTAATTTGCACAATTATTCATGTTTCTAGTACAACAAGTGGTATCAGAGATAGGTTCCTTGAGTGCAATAATTGTGTGAATTGATATGGATAATTCAACTTATTGGTAAAATCGCCGGCCTCAAATTATGCAATTTGGAAGTCGATAATGGAGGACTATTTGTACTGCAAGGAATTATTTGATCCTATAAAACTATGATCTAAGAAGTCAGCTGATATGAGTGAAGGTAATTGGAAAAAATACATAGAAAGGCAGTAGCAAATATTAGACAATGGGTAGATATTAGTGTCTATCTTCATATTAGTAAAAAAGTTGATGCACATGCTTTGTGAAAAGATTAGAAAATATATATGAGAGGAAAAATACTCAAAACAAATCTTTTATAATAAGAAAGCTAGTGAACTTGAAGTTTAGAAATGGACAGTCTGTAGTAGAATACTTGAGTGATTTTCAAGATTTGGTGAATCAATTAGGCACCATGAAAATAGATCTCGAAGATGAGTTGTAAGCTTTGTTGCTTTTAAGTTCTTTGTTAGACAGTTGGGAAACTTTGGTGGTATCACTTAGTAACTTTACTCCAAATGGTATAGTAACTTTATAGATGGTTAAAGATAGTATGTATAATGAAGAAACCAGATGCAAGGATATGGGTACAAATACTACATAGGCTCTTATCACAGAGAACAAAGAAAATACAGAGTAAAGGATCTAATGGATGTGGAAAATCCAGAGGCAAGTCACAATCAAAAGGAAAATTTACTTGCTATTACTACGACAAAGAATGTCATATTAAAAGAAATTGTAAGACTTTTAAAAAGTAACATAAGGATGAAAAGAGTTAAGAGAAGACAGATGATTCAAATACTACTGCCACTATATTTGAAGAAGATGATGAACTGGTTGAGCTCTCGTTTAAGGAGGATAAGTATAGCGTTGTTACAGATTCTTGCATTGAGTGGATTATTGATTCAGGAGCATGTTATTAAACTACTCCCAAGAGAGATATTTTCACTCAGTATACATTAGAAAATATTGGTATCTTGAAAGTGGGAAATACCAGTCATACAGATATAGTGGGAGTTGGTGAGGTATGTGTTTAGACTGATTTGGGTCTCACACTGACTCTAAAAAATGTACGTCATATGCCGGGTTTGAGGTTAAACTTGATGTCTACTCATGCCTCGGATCTTGATGGTTATCAAAGTCATTTTGGTAATATGAAATGGAAGCTCATTAGGGGTTTCATGGTGGTGGCCAGAGGAAGAGTTTCAAATAGATTGCACAAAACTCAAGTGAAACTGCTAGATAATGAAATAAATACAGTTGAAGATGTTGCTTCGCCAGACACGTGGCATAAACGACTAGCTCACATTAGAGAAAAAGGGTTGCAGGTATTGGCAAAAAAGTCTTTCATTCCCTTTTACCAAAGTTATGTCTTTAAATCCTTGTGATATTTGTTTACTTGGCAAGCAACATAAGGTTTCTTTTAGTAGTTCATCTAAATGAAAAGAAAAAAGTGTTTGATTTAGTTTATTCTGATGTATGTGGTCTTGTTGAGAAACAAAGTATAAGTGGTAGTACATATTTTATAACTTTTATTAACGATGCTTCACGAAAGATTTGGATATTTATTTTAAAAATAAAAGACCAAGTTTTACAGTATTTCAAGAAGTTTAATGTCATGGTAGAAAGAGAAACAAGTGAATCCTTAAAGTGCCTTCGCAATGACAATGGAAGCGAATACACTTCAAAGGAGTTTGACTGTAACACCCTTCATATATTACTAGTATAACCCATAATATATAGAAAATGCTACGGATTGGGTGACTATAACTTGTTTTAATCATATTTTATGTTATAAGTTGGGCCTACAAGGCCTTCATTTTATGCATCTAGTTGAACTATTTTTTTTCTTTTACTTTACGTCATATTATATAAGTATATGTTAACAAATATAATAATTACATCACTTTAATGAATGCAATAAATAAATGCATGCTATAAACATGTCAACCCAAATCCAGTCTACATGACCTCCTTTACATGGGCTTAGGTATCTCTACTATCAACTGTTAAACTGACTATATATTGGCTCAATGACCTGTGTGCATGAGAAAACATACTAAGCTATACATGGCTTAGTAATACACATATGCAAATCAACAAAACATGTGATCATATCATTTATAATAAATATCATCATCAATTTGTCGTTCAGTCATATACAAAACACATAGTGACAATATTGACAAGGCATTCCTCACTCATGCAGTTGTTATATACACATGTACTATTTTTTTTATGCATATTATTGTGATTCGTAAATTACATCTCTTTTTTTTTTCACTTTGATATCGTCATTTATTAATCAACGCATTGACTTCTTGAAGGCTTGAGCGTATATCAATTCTAGGAGTAGCATACAACTTCTTGTAATATTAATAATCATATCAACATATATTTCATTTCATTCTATAATTACTGCCTTAATCCTTTTAACACATAATTTCTTTTCATATAACATTTTCTAGGTACTAGCCCAAATCTCGTTACCAAACTATTCAGATACGGGGTATAGAATAGGAGCGCTCCATAAGCTTAAGCCACCCTACTCACTCTGATTTTCCATCAAAAGTACTCCACGAGCTTAAGCCACCTTGTTAGTTTATGATATATTATATGTATATAACTGGGATCAAAGGTGCTCCATAAGCTCAAGCCATCTTGTCCCTAAAAACATAACTAGTTCGGTATCGTAAGTCCTCTTAATAGTGTACCATCTATCCTAATTCTAGTCCTCAAGTAGAGAAATGAGCATTTATATTAAAGTTTTTTTTTTTGGTTTTAATCACATTCTTTCTTGTTTCCATCATATTATATATAATTCATGCATGTTCATATATCACATTCATGCTTACCAACATGTTTTTACATCATAATTTAACATTTGGGCATAATTGGCATGTAATAGACCCACCAAAATATCATTCAAACATAGATCACTATTATTATGAATAATGTCTTCACAGCCATGAATTTTGGTATGGCCGTGAAGCATGGTCATGAAGGCTATTAGAATAGGATTCATGGCCATGACAATTTCAGCATGGTTGTGACGTTGGTTATGAAAAGGTTTAACTTGTGCCTATAGTCAAATTTTGTCGAAATTCCATTTCTAAACCCTTCATAAACATGTATAGAAATCATTCATAGCCATTGGACATAAATACAAACAAGTTATCACAACTTAAAATCATTTTCCAAATGGGGTCATAACCAAGCTCATAACTCAAGCTTTACACATACATTGTTTACACTCTGGCACATTTGCCATTTTCTTACATATTAACATATTTATGAATATTAAAATACTTTAATTAACTTCTTTAACATTTTATCATGCCATTTTATGCTTTCATATTTTATAATATGACATTAGTTATTAAATAAGCATGCTCACATAACAATTCACAACTTGTCGATTAGGGGACTTACCTCTATTATATCATTCCCTTTGAGCACCCTAAGTGCCTTCATCAAACTTGTGCATTTACCTATCTATCAATTTTCAATATTGACATATACATATCATTCAAGTTCCATAAGCCATTACTTAGGAAATTCTCCTATAATCATATTCATCTTAATCATGCTTAGCTTATTTCTTCTATCATTAATCTCAATTCATGTCATTCATTATTCATTATCATTACTTAACAAACCATTAAGCTCTTAAGCAACCTAGCTCATTATCATTTAATCAAAATTCTAATCTACTATACCTATACTATTATTAATTTATTACCTCTTTCCATTTCCATCTTGATTTCCAATTATCTTTAATTAACATATCAATTATCACATTTTTATGTCATTCAACATATTAAAAACGCATATGTGTACTTACCTCATATGGAGCCAACTCAAAATCTAAGCTTTAAGCTTGCCTAGCTTTCTTAGTGGTTAATTTCTACCTTTCAAAGGCATCAACTAAACATAATTATAATTATTTATCATTAAGTCAAGCTATATCTTAATTCTCAAACTATGACAATTATGTATAATCATAAATCTAATTTCATAATTCCTAAACTAAGGTTATTAAGCATATTTTCAACTCAACATCATGGAATCTCACTTCTAATAACTTCAAAGAACATAAATATATACAAAATCCAAACACCCTACATCTTCCATAACCTCTCTTCCATGACTTTCCAGCCAAACAATACAATCTCTTCATATAACTTCATAATCATAGTAAAGAGATAGAGTTCTTGTGTTTTCTTACCTCTTGATGATAGAATACACACTTGATCATGCAAGGAAACTCGTGATCCCTCTTACACCAATTTTCTCTCTCCTAAAAAATCCTACCAAAGATGATGTTCTCCCCAAATCTTGCTTTAATCTTGTTTTTTTTTTGTTGGTTTGATGTTATTTCACTCAAAAACCATAAAAAAATCACTCACTTGAGGTTCTTAAGGGTGTGTGATAGGATTTTGGGGTTTGAGGGTAGGAAAATGTGATAAAAAAAAATGAAGATAAAAATGTAAAAAAAAAAAAGCTTATATACAGACCTTTCACGGCCATGTAGGGTTATTATAGCAACCGACCTTGAACAGTCATGTTTATCCATGAAATTCGACTGTCATAGCCGTGACACCCCCTTGTCACAGTCATGACACCTTAATTTTTCTCAAATATTGATTTATTTCACCATTTTCTTAAACCGAAGCCAAAATCGGTCAATTTACCACACATATACCTTACATATATACCTCACATATACCTAATATATACCCTAATATACCTCCAATATACCTCTCATATATTCTCAAAACTTATTCATATATGCATGTATTTTATATTCTTACTTTTAATTACCCATTTACCCTTTATGTACCACAATAACTTCTAAGCTTCTATTGGTGGGGGTTACACTGAGTCCTATTGTTCAAAACATGGTATCATACATGAGAAAACAATTCTTGGCACCCTACAGCACAACGGTGTGGCTAAAAGAATGAATAGAACCATCATCGAGAAAGTTATATGCGTGCTTAAAATGGTTAATCTGCTTAAGACATTTTGGGGTGGAGCTCTTTATACTGCATGATACTTATTGAATCGATCTCCATTAGTTCCTTTAGATCATGATATTCCTAAAAGAGCATGGACTGGGAAGGAAGTCACGTATTCTCACTTGAAGGTATTTGGTTGTAAAGCTTTTGTGCATGTTTCTAAGGAACAAATACAAAAACTTGATGATAAGTCCACTCCGTGTATTTTCTTGGGTTACGAAGATGTAGAGTTTGGTTATAGATTATGGGATATAGAAAAGAATAAAATAGTTAGGTCAAGAGATGTAGTGTTTCATGAGCATGAAATTCTACTAGATTCAGAAATAGCTAAGAAGGCAAGCACTGGTGTTTTTATTGATTCTTTACTAGTATCTCTTTTAGCTAGACATGCCACATAAGTTTAGTTAAATAAAGAACATGGGGTTGATAATGAGCCAATTCTAGTTGATATTGATAATGCACATGTAAAGAATGTTGAGTAGGGGAAGCAGCCCCTTGCAACTCAGATTGCTGAGCCTCAGCCTATAAGATCATCTAGAAGGCATCATCCATCTAATAAATATTCCAGTTTTAAGTACGTTATAGTTGCTAAAGAGGAGGAGCCAGAAAGCTTCCAGGAAGTTCAGAATCATGAAGAATGATTCATTAGATGAAAGTCACGCAAGAAGAGATAAATTCCTTAATGAATTCAATACTTATAATCTTGTTGAACTTCCAGAAGGTAAAAGGCTATTGAAAAATAAATAGGTGTTTAAGCTAAAGAAAGATGGAGAGAAGTTGATCAAGTATAAAGCTCGCTTAGTTGTGAAAGGTTTTAATCAGAAGAAGGGAATTGATTTTGATGAGATTTTTTCTCCTGTTGTGAAAATGAATTCCATTCGAGTAATACTTAGTTTGACTGCTAGCATTAATCTTGAGCTTGAGCAGTTAGATGTAAAAAATGTCTTCCTCTATGGTGATTTAGAGGAAGAAATATACATGGTTCAGCTAGAGGGATTTGAAATGAAGGGAAAGGAACACATGTTTATAGGTTAAATAAGAGCTTGTATGGCCTGAAACAAGCTCTTAGGCAGTGATAGAAACAAGGACAAAGATGAAGATAGAAAAGTCTTATAAGAATTCAATAGCTAGTATGGCTCAAACATCTAGTAGGAGAGGGCATACAGTACATAGACCATTTCAGTCATGGGGTACGAGACAGATGTTTTCTGGTAGATGAGGCTAGTAGTTTAGATCCACAGCATCATCTGCCAGTTCACCCGTATCAGGGTTCAGGAGATCAACTCCTGCAGTATGCCAACATTGTGGTAGATCTCATGCAGGAGAGTGTTGGTGGCTGATTGGAGCATGTATGAGATGTAGGGCCACTAATCATATGAAAAAAAGATTGTCTCAAACTTAGTATAAGTAGTGCAGCACCAACACAGACAGTAGCATCAGGGCAGAGCCATGATTGAGGTCGAATCTAGTTTAGAGGTGGTCATAGCGACCGTACAGAATAGAGTTATGGTGCATCAGAGATAGTTGTCAGAGCTAAGGGTAACAGAGTTCCAACTCGAGCATATGTAATGAGAGCTCACGAGGACAAGGATGCGCCAGACGTTATAGTTGGTAAATTTTCTTTTTTTGGCTCTAACTTATGTGCATTGATAGATTCTGGTTCCATGCATTCATTGTAACACCCCTTATCCATCCGTATACATCATCGTATACCAGACTGATAAGTAGTGTTACAGTTTACAAAACCAAATACCAAAACATTTGTAAATAATATAAAATACTATAACATTTTTCTTTTAAGTAGAATAAAATATAAAACAAGAATATATGCAATATAATTCTAAACCCGTTCTCTGTCTATATTCCCTTATATATGAGTATTTAAATTTTTTTTTTTACAACACTAATGCTATAATAATAAAATACAAAAGAAAAGGTCAACCCGCTCAGAATGGCTACCACTATTGCTTGGCTCCATATTGTGGGGTCTACTATTAGCGACTTTATATCTACAATATTTGTCACTTTATCTTCACTTTAAACCTGCACGAGAGAAAAACAAACTCCCGCGTTGAGTTATACAACTTAGTGATACAGTAATTTATAATAGCAGTCATTTATAGAAAATATCAAATATAAAAAATTTCATCAATATCATAAACTCATAAAAATCTCTTGTCATGCCCATATACTAAATCATCATAGACTAATCACATAAAAACAAGGGTACATATCATTTCATAATTCCAGGAAACCTATCGGATCAGAAAAATAATGTGAATAAATTTTATCACACGGTCTCAGGAAACCCACCGAACCAAATATATGTATCATACAAACACAGGAAACCCACCGGACCATAAAGTATAATATATGGCCACAGAAAACTTACCAGGCCAATAATCCTATTGACATGTCAATAACTCCCTAGACTGTTGTCTATGCTAATATATGAGCTAAAATATCAAATTCTTGTCAAATATGTATTTCCATAATATTTCAAACTATTTTATCATATAAACTCATTTAAATCAAAACTTCATTAAAATCATATTTTTAACATTTAATGACTAAAATTATAAATTACTATACAGACCTCAACTTTCACGTGCCGATGTCTGCCGGCTTTTTTCCCTGGTCTGCCTTTGGAGCCGGTCTCGTAATTGCACCTGAATAACAATAATTTCTGATTAACTACAAAGTTATTTTTAACATATTTTCTGTTGAAAATAAAACTCTCAACTACTTTCCGCTCTCTCATATATCAAAATCTAATATCGATATTATATTTTCTCGTTACACTTGTTTGATGCATAATTCAAAATTTTGGTCATCCAACACGCTTTCTGGCTTGAACACAAATTTTCCAATATATATATTTTAATCTTTGTAAACATTTCATTTTCCTTATATTTCATCCTCCAAACTATTTTTCTCCTTTTACTTTCATTTTCCCTTTTTCTCCAAAAATATATTTTTCTACTCAAAAATTCCTATTAATTCAATAAATGCTTTAAAAATTCAAAATAAATTCTTATGATCTCTTTAGCCCATTTTCTTGTATTTTCCATCACTAATTTTATCAAAATAATATTCAATAATTTCCAATAAATTTTTCAATAATTAGGCCAAAAATATAAAAATTCACCAAAAATATTTCATTCATTCCAAAAATTATCTTCCACTTCCAAACACTCCATTTTCATCATTTTATGGCATAAATCCTTCAAAATGAATTTTCAAAAATTCGGCCATAATTATGGAAAATTTCTAAAAATTCCACAAAAATTCATAAAAATTATTTTCATCAATTTTTCATCATATCCATTTTCCTCAAGTCTCATTCTACTCATTGTCTATTTTTATTTAATTTTTCCATAATTTTTCTATAAAACCTCAATTCCTCCTTTTCACAAATTCAACATCAAACACACCACCAAACTAAAATTTATTGACAACAATCATCCAAACCAACTTAAATCAATAATAATTTGAAAGAAAAGTGAAGAAAATCTCACCTCAAATTTT